>JASANE010013889.1:0-87037 GCA_030248225.1 Trileptium ribeirensis
TGTGTTGTTCTTGGTTCAGTTACGTGTATTGTAAGTGTTTTAGTAATGGATAAATAGCATTATTTGGTTTCTGCAAGACATGCATGTGCACTTCAGCTGCCCCCTGCTGGCTTCTAGCATTCGGCTGTTGCCAACGGTGGTTGCCCGTTGAAATTTTAGTTTCGGAAACTATGTGGTCCAGGCAGGCGAATTTAATATCACTTGAAACTTACTGTATTGCAAATAGAACGATAACGCTCGATGAAATAGCTTTATAGTATACCATTAGAAAAAAATGGAAAAAACAGGAAAATGAGGTAGGTACGTAGGTATCATTTATCTGTGATATAAAATTCCAGCGCCAACCAGTATAATATTTGAACCACCGGAACAATACACACATTTGCACATTTGAAGAATTATTAAACTAGATAGATGAAACTTACGTTTGCCTGAATGCCAAAATTTCAGGAATACGTAAAAATGCACGCCGGTTTGGTATTTACGGTCCAAAGGTGTACAAAGCTTCACTTGTTTACAAATTGGATGTGTCGCAGAAATGTGATCTACCAAGAATATTTTCAACCATGTTAGATTTTCTGGGTGTAAAAATACTGGTATGAACACCATCCATCCAAAAACAGTGTTCATGGCGTGACATTAGACATTAGCTACTATTGAGTTTTTAACACTGTTATGCATGTTACTCATACTTCCAACACTGTTCCTACCGGTTACTGAAATTATGCCTTGTAAATTTAAATGTTTTATAAAATCGTAAGAGATGGGCAGCCCTACATTCCCTGTCACAAGGTGAAAGGGTCTTAATGACGTTTGCCTAAGACTATGTTAGGCTCAACTAAATTTCAACGGGTGCCTATATTTCAACGAAGGTATTAAATATTGGTTAAATCTAAGCTAGGTTTAATCACAGCAGGCATTTCAAATACGGGTATTAAATACGGAAGGTATTTCACATTGGCTGATTTGCTGGTCTTTTATATTATTGCTTGGTGCAGCACTTACGTCGGAGCAAACTAAAAACCTTATTCTTCTATTCTGCATACAAGCACTGTTAATTCCGTCACCCAAACTATGTTGTCGTATTTGTATTTGTATAAGGACGTTAATTTGGAAACCAACTTATTTCCCCTATTGAACGATAAGAGACGATAAACTACAACGTATGTTGGTATCCATAAAAAGCGACCCAGCACTAAATTCTTGTTCCCGTGATTCGAAACAACACACGTAACAGTCACTTTGTTACCAGAGGTTTTAACATTTAGTATAACCAACGATGTTAACCCGCTTGCGATTCTATTTGAGCACAAAGGTCTGATACGTTATTTCACCCCAGACAATCAAGATTTGGAATGCCTTTTGTGGCTGATATAAGGCTGTTCTTTTTGATGCTGTAACCGGAATATCGATGTATAACTTTATTGCGCAAAAGTTTATGATTTCCTGAGTACTGATCCAATCGTGACGACCATTAAGTTTATCGCTTGTAAAAAGCAAGCTTTGGTGTGGTGAGTTTGCACGGTGGCTGCTTGTTTAAGATTAAGGACATACTAGAACATGTATAAAGGCCAAAGCACAGATCAGTTACCTGGCCAGACTCAGAGCAATAAAAATTTATTACTTATAGCACTGCGTACAATTTTCATCATATCACCCAAGAAATGTGTCGTTTAACGCCCAATCGGTGTTTAGTTTTACTATGATTTATAACAAGATTCAAGCAGTACGACATTCAGCGTACATGTAGATCACAATCGGAGACAATTTGATCCTGATGATGACTGAATGAAGCTGAAAGAAAAATCGAGCCGTAGCAAAGCTATTATGTAATTGATTTGTTTCTTTCAGGTATGTGACGACGACGGATTCTGGCGAGGTGCTAACGATGACCTCTTTACAATCGAACATAGACGTCTTCGTCGTGGCTGCCATCGCTATCACCACAATGACCGACATCCGGACCATCCGTGGAAATTCGAATATGAAATATGTTGTCGACCATTCGATTCACCTGAGCGACGTCGCGAACGAGTCCGCGAACGAACACATCAGGAGCAGTATGGTGGCGATGGCGAGAGCTGGTGGCAAGAACGACAAGAACGACGCCGCCAAGAACAACACAGCAATCGGCATCATAGTAGGCGAAATAATCATGCCGATGAGAACGATGATTGGTTCTTTTAAGCATTTATTTTCTTTCAGAGAGGAAAACACTCTTTCTACCATTATCTTATCATTTTCATCCTAAGTACTTGTAGACTATTGGTTTAGTTGACGATGTATAAGGTTGGTCATGCATATTCCTTGAACCACCGGTTCAGCAGTATTCTAAATCTATATCGACGAGGCGGTTGGTTTGAAGATTTCTTCCAAATCACATCACATATAGGCGACCGTCATTCCACTATAACATTTGTGACGCAACGTCAGTTTCGTTCTATAATGTTGGGTATTTAATTATAGATTTTCTTCTACTTTATACCCCTAGCGTTATAACACCAAATTAGCAAATAACTGAAAATTTTCGATTCAAAATAGCACATTAAAGCAAAAAAAAACTGACGTGCTGATTATGGAGTTTGCAAGTTTATGAAAATATACAAAGATTGTATACTAATATAAGGTGTCATGCATATAGTTCCACGATAGTTGCAGTGGTCATTTAATTATAATGAACTTTTACTCAATTAAACAGCTATATGAGCTTTGACAACAATAAATTCAATGCTGTTTCTACAGCAAAAATTAAGTATATATTACAAGCAAATTAGATGTACTACCGCAGGGAAGCCTGCATTGAACGGAACAAAAATTTGGTGTTGAAATCACGTTTTTGTACCTGGACCCAGACGACTTAAAGTGGGCCTTATATTCGACAACATTCAGCGTTGAAATGAATCATACTGTTACCAGGATGTTTTTGTCAATTAGGTTAGACATAACTGCAAACTTTATATCTTAGATGCTGTAAAAAATCGTTCAATGAATTCGGTCATATAGACGCCGTACAATGCGCAATTTCGGAGTTTTTACGTTGCTTATGATTTTTTCACCACTCTTCAGCCAGCGTAGACGGATAATACTATATCTCTTTAGCTTTGAAAGAAGCAATGCGGCAGCGAATAATACAGTTGGGGTGAACAGTAAATGTAACACATTCGGAGGGGCATGCGACAACTATTACAGCAAGTACATGTAACCAGTGCTTCGCAGTCATAAAATAATTCCGATCAGTTCATTACCATGCCATAACACTTCAAGCGTGGTATTTCGCGGTTTTTCAATAGCAACCTGGGTCTTGTTAAACATTGAAACCCAACGGCCCTAAGCGAAGAATCTAGGACACAGGATATCATCGGATTGGTTGCACAGCCAGTACATCCGAAATTCGCAAATGCTAAGTCGAATGCAATTGACTAAATTTTGGCAATGGTACCAAAATAGCTGGAGACCTCTATACCAGTAGCAAAACGTTTAAGTAGTCCACTGACACCTGAAAATAAATAGGTTGTGAGAATGTGGCAGCGTCCCAAGCTCTATTTCACCAGAAGTAGGTTGCGTGGCTATGACACAATCATACAATTAGTACATATATTCAATAAGATCCACAAGAGATAAGAAATTGTACTATGCTGCACATTTACAACTGTCTGTCAGCAGAAGCTGCGCTATCACAGCATTTTATACTCACACTCTTAAATCACAAGGCGCTCCATGGAAAATGCAATATATTTGATTAATATTCCATGTACGAAGCCTCGCTACCGAACATCATAATAAGTATTCATGAATAGTTGTAAAATAATACCTGAAGTTTCATATGAGAATAATATTTCACTATTAGACACCCATTGCAAAACAACAACTCGAAAAACTCAATATTATGCTCCGTATGCCTTAAGATATAATCTCAAAATTTCAATGATGCGCATCCAGGTAGTTCAATTTTTTATCGCAATAAGGCAAATGATGACTTTTAATTTCAAATGAATTCTACACTTAGCAAATAGTAATATAATATTAGTTTCCAAAACAGTGTTATTTTTGTTTTAAATATATATTCATGCCCAGTCAAGCATATTTTACAATTTTACAGGGAAGTACATAAATGCTTCAGGGACAAATAACAGACAACGCGAACATAAAAAATAAAACACAGTAGATTACACTTGTAGTGAAATTGCTTGGGACGAATCTAAAATTCACTATAAAGATTTTTATTATATATCTTATATTATATAACTTTTACATTAGTGTCTACACTTTAACCGGGACTAAGCTAACATTTAGTTGTAACAGAATTTCCACTGTAAACGCATTCACTACAAGCACATGACACTATATTTAGTACAAATAGTGCACAAATGCTTATAGGTAGAAAGCAGAAAATTAGCATATAAAAAGTTCAACGTATAATGTAGTAGTGTACACAACAGAATAAACAAAAGAGTCCAGCACAAGTAAAACAACCCGCTGAGATTAAACTGGATGCTGCGGCATGATCTGGTCGCAACTGGCGTACTAAAGCTTTGGAATTTATAATGTAACTAATGTTGGGCCTTTAGTGCACTAAATTCGAGAAAAATATGCGATTTTTATACCATATCCATAGCCTTATAAAAAATAAGCATAACTTATTATGTTATATTGCTCCAAAGATATGGACACCTAGTTGTGCCTTTTAATACTTTTAGCTATTTACTAGCTGAGATTTGCGATGCCGTGGTCTAAACGAATTTATGTTCGTTTCTGCAATATAATCTTGTGGATCTAGTATAATGGAATTGATTACATAGCTTGGTATGAAGATTTTATTTCTGGTTTTGCTTGTTGTTTACTGCTTTCCAACTTGATTTTACTGTGTATCGGGCAATAGTTTATTATAGCCTTTTTTAATGTTATACCCGATTAATTTTTTAAGTATTCAAAATGATGCTCTGTGCAAGAAAAGACATTTGACCATGGTCTTATTTTAATCAGTTGAGAGTTTTAGGTTACCCTAACTCCTCCCTCCACTGCCCGACCGTGTCAATTGTGCAGATACAGCAAGAACTTTCGTTTCATTGGATTCAGCTCGATGAAACAATCCTGAAAATAACCATTAGGGTCATAAAATAAATTTTAGGGATTTTTGGGTATATGTCATTTTACCGGAAATTTGGAAAAATGTTTAATACTACATGATTTTCGAACCACATTGACGATCTGAGTGAAGCTGCATCAAAGCCGTCTTGAGATGTTCATGGGTTAACCATGTTATAAATCTAAAATGCTATAAGTTATAACTATGGGCGAGAATTTGGCAACATTTCTGAGTCATGCCACGAACGAGCGGTTCGAAGTTATCTTGGCACAAGTTAACTCGTCAATGCAGTTCGAACGATATACAAAAATTATACATTTATGGAGAAAAAGTTCTTATTTGAAAATTTTTCGATACCACTAAAATGTTGTGGTAGCAAACTTGCTACTCTTCTGGTTATATATACAGTATTTTATAAATAATTTAGTTACTCGCGCATCGACCGAGAAAAACACCCAGCCTACACATGACAACTTTGCGGTTCTAAATTTGGTATCCTGAGTCCCCTTCAACGTTCCAAAAAGAAAAAAACACAGCAGCAATACACTGAAAACAGCACGGCCATTTTCAATACGGTTTAAACCAATAGGCCCCTATATACTTTCAATCAAAAAAGCAAGAAACATTCGAAATTGCCATACCACCAAGAAAGTTTGAAATTTTAAGAGTCATTTTTAAACAGTATAACACATATGTGTCCAAGGTTTTCGGATTAGTGGGTATATAGCACCGGCAGTATCCGGAGAAGAGTGTGGTGTGCGGCGTATTTTCTCCACACAATTCGTCCCATTTTGTTCTCACGATGTCTAAAATCTTGGGGTGCGGGGCCTGAGGGGGCAATCCACCTCTTATTGGGCAACCCAATAACAATTTTCGACACCTATATTATAAGGGCACTAGCGTGATTAACAACGAAGCCAACACATTAAACGGGTTAAACAGCATTAAAACATACATAACGTGTACCTCTAGCAAGCTAAAAAATTCTTTAATCGAAATTAATGAAAATTCGGCAGTTTAAGGATAATCTTATGTTTGATTCGTTGCTTAAAAACGGCAAATCTGAGAAAATAATGCTGCAAAGTAAAGGAGTCGCTCACGATGCTTATATATACTTAATATTTTTGTTTTGACACCTGTGTTATTTATAATGCCCAAGAACACCATGTGACCAAAGTCATAATGTTTTTAATTCGTGCTGCTTTAGTTACATTTTTAACTATAAATCATGGACCAATGCAAAAATAAAGTTAAGTGTGCAATTAAATTCTGATACGGATCAATTAAAAATTGTGGAAATCCGTTCAACCCAGTCGGATATTCATGACCAGGCCTCATGTTTTTACTAAATGTGAAAAACAACTGATAGGGTTATAACAAAATTAATGTAAACAACCGGTCCCGTCCACTTTTTTGCCAGACGCTTCCACTTTGTAGAGGTTGCGAGGCTCCTGCGGATAAGACAAAGATTTCTGTAAAATAAACTTCAATTGAGAAAATTCGGTTCAAAAACAAATGATTATAATTTGCGTAGTTTATAAACAAAGCGACCGTATGTAATTAACGCATATTCCGAATTCATAAGTGAACAAAGCATTAACTATGATTGGCTCAGCATATAACAATCTCAAATTAGTCCATTTGCGTATCTCAATGCTTTCTGCGAAAGCAACAACTGTGTCGCACGACGTACGAAGAAAAAACGGCCGCTAATCCATTGAATCCGTGACAGCCTTGTTCGATGCCAGCAAATTATTGTAATTGAAGACTTTGCACTTGGGACACCTCTTGTTGCAGGGCTTGTTTACGCAATACCGTAATATTCATGTTGCAAAAATAATGTGATACATCGCAGTTTAACTGAAACTATTGTTATTTCATATATTCACAATAAGCTAATCATTTGTGTATTTGATGCAGCTGAATTTCGAAAATTAGCTGTGTTTTCTGTAGTTATTAGACATAAGTGCACGAATGTATAACGTTATTTTTATTACATTAAAGCTTTTTAGATTATGAGTCGGTAAGCCAAAACTTAGATGTACGATTTTATATATTGGCACACTAACTCAGCTCGATTTTAGTGACATGTCGATATTCATTCTTTGGTGTGTTTTAAACACAGAAAAACCGAGAAGTGTATTAAAAGTTCCCGGCGTGTATTAAAAGTTCCCGGCTATACTGAGCTCTCACTGGCACGTGGTATAGAACGCACATCACTTGTAGTATTCTGTGCATTATGCACTGTCACTACTTGTGGTGGAGTAATAAGCCTACTAGGCCCTGGATTAGAAGGGTGTTCCTCGACCGAGCCTTGGTGTGATCCTCGGCCACTGCTTGAAGAGCCGGCAAAATGGGGCGGTGATCCGCCTGAAACACCTGATGACCCTGTGCCGGATCCCAACTCCCTGAATTCATCGAGTGAAGTAGTTGAAGTTTGTACTGATCGAGTCTCAGTCACAGTTCGCTCTAACAAAGATGACGTGTTCATTGACACTTCCAGCGGTGCATATATCACAGGTACTTGTTCATCTCGGTCAGCAGTCGACAAGTCCTTGTCCGACACTGCGCCGGCTTTGCCAACGCGACCCATCCGTTCTTTGTACGGGCGCGAGCCTGGAAGTGATGGTAAGCCAGTGCCATCGGGCCCTTTGGAGCGGCTAAGAAAATGTCGCGTTGAGCTAATGCTACTTGAATCGGGTGAATGTAGATTTTCGCCGCTCCGAGCCTTGCTTCTGCTGCGTTGTTTTTGTTTCTGACGTCGTCTCCAAATGGCGAAAGACGAAAATAGAGAAATTGCAACAACGGTAAGTACAACTGCTGATACGCACGCTGTCAGTATTGTTGATTTTCGCACTGAAATTAAACCTTACAAGTTTTTTTGGCCGAAGTTGTATTTGCCTGAATGTTTACCATACTAAACGTGAGAAAGAAATATTATAGTTTGTTGAAAATAACTCCATCTCGTTCTAATGTGACGGCAACATTTTGGTTTGGACTAAATTGTTTCCTGAAATAAAATTTCTGGTTTCAGACTACAATGTGATAAATCAAGCCCTGATATACCAAAAAGTTGGATTGTAAGTTAGAATACTGAACTAATATCAAAATTAGGGACGATTTTGGACTAGGCATTTTTAATCCACACTTGGGGCGCTAGCATGCGGTATTCACCAGTATGTTGACTCCGCACAGCGAGGGGAAACGAAGCGATAGTGGCTAGTCTGCTGTTAATGACTATTCTGGTGTTCAAAGTTTCCCTTTATGGAATGCCAGAAAGACAGCAAAATACAAACAATGCATTAAGGTCAAAGTAACTACCAATTACCACACATTTCAACACCGTAGATAAGGTTATTTCATCCTGCAATGACCGAAGACAAAAGCTTTTCAAAGTTTACAAATAACAGCTTTCAAGAAAAATTAAAAGTTTACACCAATATTTTTGAAGTTGATGAAGTGTTAGTCCAGCTTTAATGAATAACGTTCAAAGATTATTGCTTTTATCACAATATGAATTGCTGAAAACATCTAAAGCCATTGCAGCCATACAAGTGCAATTGAACGTGACGTTTTTAACGTCTAAATTAAGTTTTATTTAGCCTTTGAATCTTTCAGGAAACAGAGAGAGGCGGACGAAGGAGTGGCGACAGGAGTGTAGCCAGAACTTTCCGTCAGTGGGCACATGACTTGCTAGACAACGCGCAACGTAACCCCACCTCGCGTGCATTAACATATACTTCGCATTTCTGTCATCCTTCCAGGGGGGGCAGGCGTGGTTGTACGGGGGCCCTTTCCCAGGTACTGATATACTCAAAGTATGATTAGAACATTGAAAGCGACGTGCTGAATGAACTAATGATTCTATTTAACCCCGTCTTCACCTGCAGCTATAAATAATTGAGAGGCATTCTTTTGAAATATTTGTTTACGGTGGTAGCTTGGAAATTGTAGCTTCGGCGAAATACATTGTATATATTATGAATATGTTTTCTGATTTCTAATTACAATTGCATTTTCGCTTAACGTAGGGTGTGTGTAATTGCTCTTACGTACTTCAGTCTGCGAATATACGATAGTTAAGGTATTGTATTGGCTTACCGAAACCGAAATTCTAAATACAACAAAAAACTATAAAACGTAAAGTTTTTCTTAAACTTCAATTTTTTTGTCGAACACAAAAACTTATTGACTGAATATTTCACAGTGTGAAAGTTTGAAAGTAATTTATCATTTCGATTCAAGGAAACTGTGAAATACTGAAACCTGTATAGTCGCAAAGTATTAATGCATATACCGGTTTTTGGGGATGCGTAAAACATGTACTAGGTCAACAGTCACTCAGCATTTCTGGCACAGCTATTCCCTCTACAGCTGATAAGTTGGCCACTAGAAAACTAAACAATGGTTTTATCTAATGTTGTCCAAATTTATTGCTATCAGAGCCTGGACGTTTCCGGGTTCTTACTTAACCTTTTAACATATTATATCCCCATGATACCTAGCTTAATACGGTAACTAATGCTGCACGGGACATTATTCCTGAAAAAGCCTCCATATCGATTGTAAAGTAACAGCATTAACAATGGTCATGCCCTGTACCGGAAAATTGGACTAAAACGATAGCATACATATGGGACTGTGGTTTTTTATTTCACTTTGTATCACAGAAGAAACAAATATTTTCATGCTTTCAATTATGTTTATATTATGCAGATACTAACTCAACTAAAACAGTACGGGCAACAACAAATATGAATGAAAATTTCACTAAACACCGAAAGTAAAGCACTATATATTTTAGCATTGTTGCCGTAGGAAGCAAAGCACAGTACATTTTAATGTTGTTAATACCCACGCAGAAGGCGATTCCGGGGACGCCATAATACAAAGGGTAATTGTATCTGGGCGCAACGCAAACGCTTTAGACCCCTTGTACATACATACAGTATACCGTATCGCGTGACTTGTTTTCGGTTATTTATATGAATATTTATGTGAATGCTAACATGCATTCGCATACATAGCTTTTTATACAGATACATTACAATGTGTAATGATTTTTTGAAATTTAAATAATTATTTTTCAATATACATGCCTCGTATATTTATGTATGTATATACAATACCACGGCGCAGGGACGTAGCCAGGATTTTTGATTGGAGGGCGCCAATTTTGTCCAAAACTCAAAATCTTTCCTATCATCTGCATGCATTGTTGGTGTCCACGGTAGATGGAAGGAAGGCTATCGTTGAGGAACGAGCTCCCGGAAACTATACTTACCATACCACACTCCGAAGGATGAGCGAAGACCTCTTCCCTAAAAATCTCCATAAAACTAACCAACCTATCAACCACCACCCAAACACGGTTAGAAAAATTTCAGAAAAATAATAAACAAATGTAAAAAAACTTGGCAAAAATCTATTAAATTTTGAGGACCTTCATAGCCTAAGGTCTCTTTCCTTGAGGACCTTCTTGGAGGTTGAGCAACTTGTCACTCCATCAGGCCGAAGGGGCTTGGAAAATTTATAGAAAATTAAGAAAATCTGTGGAAAATTTGGCAAAAATACATGAAAAATTTGAGGAGCTCACTTCCGAAAACCTCCTCCCCTTAAGACCCCTTTGCAACTCCTTGAACAACCCATTTTACCCGCTTATGTATTTTTTACAAATATTCAAATTGCTGATCATGCTTGGTCAAATCGAGTTTACATAAAGTTGAATATATCCAAAAACTTATTATATTCATCGGATTTGCAGCGCTGGCTGTCGTAGTCATAGAAATACTCAACCAAGTGAAGGCATTAAAGCAAGTTTTATATAAATGCTACAAATCTGGACTTAGAATTCAGTCACATTGGTGCTGGAACTGGGTTGTTTTATTAAGCTATTTATTCGCGAAATATTTGGTGTCAGAAGCTCCAAATGGGACTGAAACGTCACAAAGCGGTACTGAGGTGAGATTGTTGTTGATATTATATCGTACAGAATAAACGGATAGCGCGGCCCCAACAAGATTAATTCCTGGACTAGTTGTAATAAACCTTATACAGAACATAAATAAAAATCTGAGTTTAAGCAGCCATGATGATTAATCAATTGTCTAGCTGATAGATTTAAGGCCAGCGTATTCTGAGCTTGCAGCTCTATTGGCTCCGCAGCAAACTATTTGATCAGCAGTAAAAGTCTGAACCGTAATATTTCATCGACCGTAGGCGTCTGGTAGAGCCGATATTGCTAGGCTATCGCTATAATAAATAATGCACCAATTTGTATGACCCCCTCCCACACTTCCTCACTGTACATAATGCGCAATCCGTTTTTATCAAGCGATGAACTCAGAAAATTTGTAGATTGGAGGGGGAGGGCAATGAATGCACCCTGCCCGCCACTCTGGCTACCCCAGTGCCATGTGAAAATATTTTTGGTAATTAATCTGAATGGAATCTTACATGACTGTTAACCTACATTTTAGTTCAGTATGAAGGTGTTAGAAATTTGTTAAAAATCTCTATATAAGTAACAAGTACTTAAGTATTTATGGTGTCAACAATGGAGGGCGGTAGCTTAAAAATATTGCTTATACTTAGCCTTTGAGAAACTATCTCAATTTCGACAGCTGTAATATATACGGTGTTTCGAGCCACGCATCTGCCTTGTACTAGGATTTCTAGCTAGCTGCTGTAATTTAGACTCACATACTAGTGTCTACCTATATTAGTTACGCTGTCACACACGAAAACTTTGCAAACTACGAAAATATAGAGGATTTATAACGACACTATCGCAAAATGCTATTGCAATGCATCATTTCAATAAAGCTAGGCGGGATTTATCGATATATCATACACTCCCACGATTCGATGTAGCAAAAGATAATAGTTTTGCAATCGCTAACCCAATATTCAAAATGTTACTGGTCCACCATTAGTTTACTAATCCCAAACGAGAATGGTTTACCAATTTGTTATTAACAGTAATTATCATTACATAAGATTATATAACACAATTGCCTTGCATATAAAATTGATCTAGCAATGAACTTACGTGAGTAGTAATAAATTACTAGAGCGGGCAGATCGGCCTCAAATCCCGTGGGCATCAATCAAAACCAGGCCATGAAATATATTAAATTTAGCGAGAAGTTTAATAACATCCGGTGAGGTGCATTTATAATGTGCCCGGGATTTAAGCTAGCTATTTACGTATATTGGTAGGTATTTGTTTTGGAAATGTTTTAATTTTGCTTTGGATGTTACCGAATTAACTATCGGGAGAGCTTCAATGCAGTCTTTACTTAATTTATGAGTTATCGAAATTTTAAAATTTTTAAAACGTTATTAAAAGTCTATTAGGATTATGCCCGCTCTTTATCCCTAATAAATGTTAAATTGCATTTAAAGTTTAGACACAAACTTACTTCGTTGTGCACCTACGCAAACATCGATTAGAGCATCAGATACTGTTCCGTTCATAAAGCAAAGCCACTGATCCGTTTTGAGCGCTTGAAGACAAGCCTTAAAAAGAAACATTTGAAACACATTAATATATAGAGGCTTTTCATCGTAATATGAGCATAAAATATAAATTTCGAAACTCCTTCGTTTGTCTCCATAAATACGAAGACGTTGTTTTCTAAATTATTTATGCTTGGGATAGGGTATAACCCTTTGAGATGTCGGACACCAATCGGTGCTAAGTGCCGATCCCCCACCTCTACCTGACAGGTCGCCCGGCCCCCTGCCCCGCCACACTCCGAAGCCATGGCTACACCCCTGCGACCTAGAACCTTCAGCATGTATGATGTATATATGAGTGCGTCGAATATAATAAGAAAATAACACGGAAATAGCTAGAGCTAGGCTGTAAATTTTGTTAAAACGCAAGAAATACTGCGTTGTATCTGAAAATTACACGCTATTATGCATTCTGCATTTTGAAGGCATATTGGCTACCATCGGATGTTGTGCCTTGATGTTAGATAACATCACTACTGAAAATACTTGGTAACGTATTGCAAATGATAATGATATTTCAGCAACAAAACGCGCAAAAAAATCACCAATGGTTCGAAATGTACTTCTTGTGGTCTAGAGCCTTGCGTTGAGATCCATGTTTCAAAATTTAAAACTTATCCTATTCGTACTACAAAATTGTCTTTTGCTATTTTACGTTATACAAATTCTATAATAGTTGTAACATCCACCACACTGGAATAGGTAAACCAATGTAAATGCTGGAGTAACTTATTAAGAGGGGCGAAACGAAGCGTTTTTGTTTTGTCAGAGGGAGAAAATTCGGCACCGTCTGTCCGTCCGTTGAACTCCTCAATAATTACATGGGTCGATTTCAAAAAACGTTTTTTTTGAAAGCCCTAATATCGGACAGGTGCCAGACATGTAGATTTTGTCAAAATTTGCTTTAGTCAATTGGTAATTACCTACTTAGTTAAGCGTGTTAGCCTATTTTTAGCAATTTCAAACAAAAATTGCATATTTTTCAATAAATAATTAGTGTAAAGCAATTATTTAGGTGCATGTACTACAACTCGCTGTGATGATTGTGAATCTGGTGCTTATTTAATATTCGCGGAAGTTAAAAATGCTAATTATATAGTTAGTTAATTAGTTAATTACTAATTAATTGTTAATTAGCAAATCTTTTAAAAAATTTTCAAAGTGCTCAAAAATTATAAATAAATTGCACATGGGAGTTTTCTATGTCACTGATCACGAATATGACATTTCTGAAGCTCTAAAACCTGGCTGTATAAGCTAATTAGTTGATTAATTAACTAGCTAATCATGTAATTTTATGCAAATTGTAAAATCACTTCAAAGTTGCTAATTTGTTGCGCTCTGGGGTTTTCGATGTCGCTGATTATGAATATGTGGCTTTTAAAGCTCTATGGTTTTATCATGGGTGCTAATTAGGTAATTAATTAGCTAATTAGTTGCTGTTACTAATTAGCTAATTTCTTTTAGCTAGCGAGCTTTTTGTATGGTGGTTTTGACATCAATTGCCTAAGACGTGATACTTATTATAAATTGATTAAATAGTTAGTTAAAACACGTGTACACACAAATAAGATGCCAAATAATATGCGTGTTACTGCGCTCACTTTTTGTAATTTATTACGTTCACTAGTATGTAGTAAATGAGACTGAGATTTTACGTGTATGTTAGTATTCGTTTTACCTGTTGTGTTTCTGTTCATGAACGAGAAAAGATGAAACATCATTCAAAGTTAAAATCTCGTGACAAGTACATGCCCATATTGTGTATCATTGTGCGTAGTTGTACTTATGTTGAAAACTGGAATTTTCAGTATTGTTAAGGTACGTGCGGACTTTGTTTAATGTCATTCAGTCGTATTTTTTATTCGACAGCGCGCCCAAACTTTGTGTCAATTTTAGATAAAATTTTCACAGAATTTTGGGAACCACCTCGTTAACCATGGCGATAATATATTTTTCACTTTAAAAGCTTAGATTATGCTTTTAGTTTCTTTTACTAAACTCTAGCAATAAATTAATGGACATCATTTTAACCATTTTCATTTAGCTTGGGAACTGTTAAAATCTGCATTAACCTGCTCGGTTTCCGACTATAGGGACGTATTGTAGACTTTTGAGCGCATGAACTTCGGATCGGTCTGAATGTTGGCGAAACAGCATTAAGCGGTCGGCGAAATTGTTTTAATTTATAGATAACGGTGTATTATGGTACCATCATACATATATACTGTCTAAAACTAGATGAAATGGCACTAACTTAGTCAGTATATCGAGCAGATGACAATACGAGGTGATTAAGTTAGTCGAATTTAGAAAAATTTTAGCTTTGGAATTTTGAGTATTGACAGAAAATGGGTTTGTCAAATTTCTAGATAATCTTTGCACTAGCTAAGTGTGAGCGGAATCACCAACTTGCGCATATAACTTTTGAGAAGTTATAATAAATGTATGCGAATTATTTCACACTTCGCCTCTACACTCGTTTCGGTATTGAAACAATTGGTAGGTCATGCGGTTCAGGCGTGGCCACGAACCATTTCGAGACTGCGATGTTAATGGAGCTCACGCAAATATATCGCTATATCCTCTTACCAATATATACTTACTTTTAACCGAAAACCAAATTCTGACGAGGAGCTGAAAGGACCAGACGAACTTGTCTCAGATGCAATAAAGAAAACATGTAGCAGTATTGGCCAAAATTCTTCACCAATCAACCGTGAATCATGATTATTTGATGATAAAAAATAGTTACGCCAGCGGTTGCTATCAGTCTGAAAATCAGTTTACAAAAAATGAAATATATCAGAACTGCTGCAAAATATCAGTCACATGTGCCGTCAAAAAAGCTTGCCCTAGATTTAGTCCTCTATTGCAGCGGCGTGACACATTAAGAAATTTTCGGAAGATGCAGAATGAAAGTTGTCTAAACACGTAGCATATTGTCTAGTCTTAATACATAATATTCAACGATCGGCCCACGTCACCTTTAGGAGCTGGACGCTATAACGTTAAAAATAACAACTTAGACCGGAGATTCGCGTTCATTGAGATCGGGTTAGATTTAGTATATCGACAGTGGCATAGCATGCATTGCCAATAAAAGTAACATTGGCCCAAACATGTATCAAATAAAATATAACTCGTTGCGTTCGAAAACAATTTAACATATTTATAGTAACAAAGTCCACGATTTCTCTTAGGTTGTAACACTGAACCGTAATGATGTAATTTACTATATATGTTAAAAGATCATATGGTATTTTTTTAAGATTATTGGTTGCCAGAACGCCAGCAGCAATCAAAATTTAGAGCAGAATAATCGTCGTTATTGTTCGTACTCTAGTCTCACTGGTTGCCAGTGCGGGTAATACCTTCAGAAGAACTTTTGCGCAGCCGGTTAGGCGATATTTCATATACAACGCTGGAAAGCTGAGTTTAGAAAAAGAAAGTTGGGCGGTACGCGGAGGATACATCAGGGTTTGCTGATACCAACTGATCAACACAGAATGTAAATCATATCGTATGAATATAGCTGAATTTTATACTATTAATTGTACCAATTTACTACCCCTGACACTTAAGTATTTCTGGCAATTTCAGAATTCGTATCAGGTTCTATGAAATAAATGCAAATTAAACGACACTGATTTTACTCTCACAGATAATCGAAGCTCTCCGCAGTCTATTTAATATATATACTAAGCATATCAATTATCAATCGGCCAAATCAGTTGTTGCATTCAGCAGCTACGTGCATTAATATTAAATCACAATACTAAGACCTGGCCTTAGCTTACAGACGTTAACTCACTAAACGGTTCAGCTTATTTTGATACCAACTAACTCAGTTCGTTTTGTGTAAAATTATACATTTATTAGGGATTTTTTTTCGAAAATTTTCAGTATAGACTTTACAATTTTTATTGGTGCCCCAAAAACGAATAAATTTGCCGTAATAATGCCTTTACTGACATTTTCTCAATAGTATAGTCGAAAGAGTCGAATGATATCAAAATTAGCACGTATCTTTCATACGGACAATTTTGAGACGAGGAGATTTCTGGAAAGAAACCGCACCGATGATAGCCGCGGCGATGTTAGACCACAGTAGGATTTAAAACAGCATTAGGAAAAATGCCTGACAGATTTAAGAAGTGCGTGAAATTATATATTTTTGGGCAAAGATACACGCTCAAATCATTTTCAATTTGTACAATTTTTTTCTCTGTCGGCAAGATCACGTCAACATTTGTCCTTGATTTGCTTATTTCACATGGCCTAAATTGCAACAAGGCGAAAACAAACAAAAGCTAAACACTTACCTCAATCATGGCTGCAAACATCAACGGCTGTGTACAAGGGTCGAATTTGGTTGTAATATTGAGAATTCCAGATCTGCCGAAATCAACTGAGCACCGTGAGTCTAACACGTCGGTTGAGCATAAATTAAAAATTTCAACGCCTGTTTCCATTCAGAGTTCAACTAAAACAGCTAAAGGAAACAACACAAGTTAGGGCGCGTACCTTCTGTTGTTCGGCCGAGTTTATCCCACTCGGACGCCAAAGGGTCAAACGAGCGCAACGAAGCACCTCACTAGGGCACTGAAACACGTAATTCGTGTGCTTTGCGAGCAGCCTAAGCTCAGCCTAAAGATTTCGTTCATGCTCAGCATTAAATTCAGTGCTTAGCCAAAAGGTAATATACGTGGGCGAGGTGCGAAGTCCCAGAGAGGGGATAGCGGTTGTTCCGGGGGAGACCTTCGCGCTTCCCAAAGGGACCAGCCGGATGGCGGCGGGTGGAGGTCATCGTCAGAGGGGATAGATTTTAAAATTGTTTGACGTCAAATTTTTTTTCGAATTTTGGCCAATTTTCCTTGATTTTTGATTATTTCACTCGATTTTTGCTACGTTTTGCCTTTTTTGTACTATTTTGGGCAAAATATTCAGCGCGCCATTGGTGGGGGACGCAGATATTGAGGAGGATCTACTTTCTAATGGTTATCGGCGTTTCCCTGAGTCGGGGTGCGGCCGACCTTTAAGTGGATAATCTCTCTCCCACTATGCGCATGCATGGGTAATATGTAGCTAATACTTAAATCCAACTGAAAATATTAACCTAAGCATTTAAACACCGATGTTTATTGCTAGTCAACGATTGAGTCTTTTATGTAGTCTAGATATTTTGCCACAAGTTAAACTTTTGCGGTTGACTCTGTCGAAGTTAAAGACCAACATTATTATCGAGCTAACGACTATCGGATTTTTGGACTTCTCGATGTACCACGCTTCCGTTGACACATTTGCAAAAAATGCGTATACAATTAAACAAGCACTTAAACAGCAAATGATAATACCAATATATATCCTGCTAGTACCAGAATGCGACTACTACTGTGCCCGAAGGGGAAATATACCGTTAGTTGTGTATTCGAGATTCTTACAAACACTAAAATCATTTTCCATGTTCTTAGCGAATGCAGACATAATATATACATAATTTGTTTGATAATATTCATTTTTGCATATATATTCGAAAAACATTATTCTCATAGCTCACGATTAACAACTTGGCTTTGTTAGCTTCATCTCAGACGGTTGGCTCCTCGCTGTCTGACACAGTCGTTAGCTGCTACCGTACTTCGGCTTATACCATTTATGTAACCTGCCAGATGTTCACTAAACAAATTTGACTTTACAAAGGCTGTTCAGTTGACGTCTTTGATGTAACCATCGCACCACATCATTTTCATTCCATTTTTCTGTGCAATATAATTATTCATTTCTTTCAATTCGGTCCACTACAAATTATACAGAACGATCAGCTGAAACTTATTGATCTTCAACGTCTAGCGTCAGTATATGAGTAAGAAGCACACTCGCCATTGAAGACATAATAATGATTTTATCTACTGCAACAGTACAATATCGATGTGACACTATGCTCAATATTATGTGACATGTCCTACATTGCATGATGATAGCTTTCATATGCGAAATTCTAAAATACTCTTCATTAATTACAACATGGTAATTCTACTTTTAAAACTAAAATAAGTGCATAAAAGCGTTATAGAACCCGTTTTAGGTCTGAATTTCAAAGATCTAAAAAGTTATAGATTCGTTATCTTACTTGAGTCTCATCATAGGCTGGGATTAAACCGAACGCCAAAACACACAACTAATAGGCTAGGTCGCGTCCAAATGAATTTGATATTCTGAGCCACTTGGTGAAATTTAATTACGTTAATACAACACGATATGTGTGTGTCAAATTACAATTAATTAGTTTAATACGGAACTACTAGCTGGTTATTATATATTGAGATATTAAGATTGTAAATAACATCTAGCCTAAAAGGAAAGCCATAAAATAATAACAAATTTTAAAAATCGCACAACAGAAAGGAAAACATCGACCGATTTGTTGTGGTTAAAGTTTTGTGCTAGTTATTTTAAACGTCACGCTTAATACGATAGATCTAAAACAGGATAGGTTTTTGAGAAAAATCATAATAGGAAACCAGGGTTTTAGCCCCTTGGTTGCAAGCCTATCAAAAGCGATTTGAGCCTGACAATATAATAAAAATACGAATAACATTGAATAGTCAATTGCTTAACAGTACCAACCAGTCGTCCAACAAATGCGCTTTAAAGCCGGAGGTATTCCAACATACTAACTCCAAAATTGTGGGAATCTGATCCACAGTTCTCAAAATTGTAGGTCCAAATTACAAACCCCATCTCATAAAACTAGCGGGGTCAGAATTTTTGATGTTACACGAAACGACGTTGGCTAAGCCAAAAGCGCAAAGCGAAAAGTTACATATATCCTTACAATTAATGCAGTAAATTTACTTAGACACACATAAGTTATATTTATAATTATATCCTTATTCCTCGAAAACGCTGTAACCGGCGTTCTTTGCAAGAAAATGGTTAGCGAAATATTTAAACGAATGTTTTAAGGAATAATTGATATGTCACTTTTATGATAATATGATGATGACTGAGTTTCTCTATAGCGTCAAATTCCCGAAAATCGTGCTGCTTCGACGCTGAACAGTTATTATGCTGGATGTGCCTTTTGAAATAGAAATCGTTTCAATTTAGATTTAAAATGTGTGTAGGGAGTTGAGAGAGCAAAGACCCTAACGATGACCGTTGAACACTACGGGCCCGGAAGTTGTTAGTCCCGGTTTATCGAACAGAACGACGAGTACTGTCCGGTGGAGGGAACCTGTCACAATAGCAAATCCTGATTTTATGAACTAGGTATGATGGCGTAGGAAAATGTAAGCAGCTGCACACCTATGAGGCGACTGGGCAACATGGCACATGGGCAGCCGTGTAGAGCAATCATTACAGGAGTCATATGATCATAGGAACGTTTCTGTGCGTGGTACGGGAGGCTATAACACACGAACCAGAGGTTTAATAGCGGCATCTGGAAGAAAGGAATAAGAGAGTTACAGCAAAGAATCCGGGATGTTACGGAGGACCTACTACTGGCCTCCATTGTTGGTTTGTCGAGTCGTGGCCGAATCCGATGTATGCCATTCATCCGCCACATTTAAGAATGGGCGAGAGCACCGATGTCGGGAAGAAAGTATTGTCCATTGTGAAGCCCAGACATTGAATTTTGATGCTGGCATTAATGCGCGTACATCAATTCTAATCGAATAATTTGTAGTAAAATTAGTCAGTGATTTACGATCGTTTTTAGCGATTATGAAGTACTCAGTTTTCTGTGAATTAAGTTTGAGCATATCACTATTCAGCCACCAAGAGACGGTGTAGACTTTTTATAATATGGAAATCTGAGTTTCAACATCATTGGCATCGAATGATGAGTATTCGATATTGTCATAACTATTTTGCAGCTACTGTTTCTAACGAGAGCCATAAGAGTGGATGTCTGGATATTGAAAAGCGCAGGGCCCAACACGCTGCATTGTGGCACTCCAAATCGCGTAAACCGGGCTTAGGAAATATCTTACCCCCAGTCGTACAAATTGCCAACGGTCATTTAGATAATTTGACAGCCAAGCCAATGCGTTACCTCTAACCCTGTAACAGTTCCGGAGACTATGTGGCAATAGTTTGTGGTCGACGATGTCAAAAGCTGCAGACAGGCCCAGCGATACCACTGCAGTTGCTCGACCGCGCACTGAAAATGACTAAACGCCTTCACTGACGCTGAGAAGCGCTGTTTCGACAGAATTGTATGGACGGTATGCAAATTGCATTGGTGCTAGTGAGACCACTGTCTGTAAATAACGAAGTAGCAGCCTCAATACGCATCGTTGGGTAATTTTGACATTATAGGCAGATTGCTAACTGGCCTGTGGGTATCCAAGCTGTAGGAATCCAACGATGGCTTCGTCAAAATTGGACTGATGTAGATCGCCTTTTCCTTTTGAGGTACGATTCCTCGGACGAAAAATTGGTTTATTAAAGACGTAAAGGACGGCGCTAAGATGTCCACACATTGTTTAATAATACTCATTGGTAGGAGATATAGCATTCAGGCCAGTAAGTGACCAAGCGGAAGGGATCCTGCGATAGCTTCTTCATAATTAGGCTGATGTGGCTTGCCTTTTCGTTTTTGTGGTATGATTTCTCGGACGAAAGGCGCGTTTAGTAAAGACGAAAGAACGCCTTTTTGATGTGCAGACACTGTTTAATAATACTGACTGGTAGTGGATCTAGCATGCAGTATTTGCTATGTTGTTCACTTAGCATCAAAATTATTAATGCGATTTTGCCAAATGGAATTTAGCTTTGTTTGATGTTTTCGTGCAAAATTATCGCCGAGAAGACCCTAATATTTTTCATGCTTACAAACTAAGCGTTTCTGACGGTGGTATGTTTTGGTGATGTTGGGGGCGAATATCTAGGCTAATTTGAGAACAGAACCCGGAAGAATAGAAGAGATATACAGCAGAGTCAAGTGACGAGTCATTAATGCAGAGATGGCATGGAAATGGGATGGGGTGGAAACTGTTTTAATTTCCAGTGAAATTATATTATTTCCATACGGAAATAATTTTTTGTTCTTGCCAAACAACTTTGCTTTCTCAGAATTATTTTTATGTAAAAAATCTGAAATAGTAATCCTGATTGCTTTTGTCATCCATAAAACACTGCCACACGAATCACGTGCATGGCGCGTGCTATTTGTGCTGATGCTCCACCAATTAATTCAAGTCTTTCGCATGTCCTGACATTTTGGCTCCCGAATTTGGTTAGCAATGAGTCATAAACTGTGGCCTTATTGTGGTTCGGACTTTTCACAGACAGATTCGTATTTCTCGGGGGTCCATATAACCGGCAAGACAAATGATCTTCTCCAGAAGTTTGCGATAGTAAAATTCCTTCGGAGTGTAATTTTTTGGGTCGTGGAACGGCATAATAAATAAATTTTTGTAATAGCTTCGCGGTACCTCGGCGGCCTTCATGCCATGATTGCTACGAAACGCGAAGAACTTAGTGCAAAACAATTAAGCTACAGTAGCTCAAAACCAAATGAAGTGCCACCGGGAAATACCGATGTTTTTGACCAAATGTTTAGCTGCTCTTCACCCTCACCGAAGAGAAACAATGTGCGGCTTTCAGCGCTGACCCATGGGTGGTTTGAGGGGCGATATAAATTAGTGATAACAAGACGTTGGTTGCACGGCACATTCAAACGTAATTGGTATGAAAGGACGGTCGTCGGTGACAGTTATTGAAATATTTTAGATCACTGAGACACCACCGCCGCTTAGTATGTTTTCCTCTTGGATATTGCTTAAAGCCGCAAATGGAAAGCCTGCATTCCCTAGCAGCGATACTATTTGGTCGCTGAGACCACGACTAATTAGTAATAAGAATTTCCAAATCGTTATTGGTAAATGAAGTTGTTTATAATAGCACTTTTGTTATAGATTATGCCTACTAGGCTGCTTCGGAAAGTCACAGTCGATTATTGATATCAGTGGAGTTGCAATGGTGATCACACGGATTAATGATGGCCGGAGAAGTACTGTTGGTAGGCGATGTGGCGATAAGCACTGACTGAGCAATAACAGAAATCTGTGGCTTTAGTTATTGAAGGAATCATACCAAGATTTCACCCTATCGATTTAGATTTGATATGAAGGACAAAAAATGAAAGATTAATTGTGAACCCAAGCAAAGATTAAACTTAACGTTTAGAGATAGAGGACAAAGCATTATATAATTATTGGAGAAGAAAAACTTGACATGATACGCCAGGTTGCAACTATACGATAAGTGGAGCTCGTCCCCTTTCTAAATCTATTGGAGTGTAGTAAATATATAGTAAATATAACTTGTGCGTAACCGTCATTGTTTATTTTTGCTTCGTTGTATTTTTGCATTACAATACTATTGTATCAAATTGTCAGTTAACTGTATTGTTGTTGTTATTAAGGTATTTATGTATGAATAGTTACTCAGACTGCATGACCTTAGCTGCCAATATAAACAGGAAATCGATCATAATTACAATTGAAGTGACGCGGCAACATATGGATTTAATTGTATATATATATTCCTTGTACTTGAAATAGTGGTGAGGACGAGAATTTTTCAGGTTCGACTCGAAAAGTTCGAAAATGAAATTGGATGTGGCCTATGTGGATGGACAGATACACATGGATTTAATCTAACGTAGGTGACAACCCAGTTCGATCTTGGAGGTAATGTCGTTTTGCAACAAATTAAGCAACATTGTAGCACACCTTACGTTCACGGAAAGCCAATATTACAAAACTGTGAGGAACACTAAGGACAACTGCGAATGCTACAGTCGGACGGCAATGAGAGATGTCAGATACGAAGAGCCGATGTTACTAGACTTGCTTAACAGTGTGACAATCTTCAGTTTCGCAGAGTTAACGTCCGCGGTCATAACCGGTGCTAATGTCTTGTCCAAGATGTCAAAACCATGTTCTTCCCCATTATTTTTTGCATTACTGCGTTTGATTTGGGCTATACTCCTGGAACGCAAAATCACGCAATATACCTATTATTCACCACCGAACTAAAAAAGTCCACTTATGTTAGGCAATATTCCCAGCTTTAGACAAAAATGTCTATGTCCCTGGAAAAGCCTGATCAAAGAAACTATGTTGGATTGCAAAGAAATTGTGAACACACTATTCACGTAACTTGTATGTATTACGTCGTAGTCGGCTGTAGCATAACCGATTGGTTTTGGAAATAGAACTCGATCGCACCATGCAGCACAAATATTTAAAGCAACATTTATGACAAATTTTTCGTTTTTGTTGGGTTGCAACTGGGTACTCAAAATTTCGGAAAAATTTTCTCGACAATTATAAATTACAATTATTGAAAAAACTTTCTTCCATATATGTATATATATCCATATTGTGTTGCATGTGGGAAAATCCCCAATCGGTAAGCCTTAAGCGGCTAACATATTAACCGATTTCTTTCATTATGACATCATTCAGCTTAACCCTCATCGGTCGGGGGGAAAAAAAAATTTTACGGTAACACAATTTTCCCACAATTGGGGACCAGGGGGGCCCAAAGGGAACCCAAAAAAATACCTTTTTGCAAAAAAAAACCCAGAATACCCCCTCTCCTAGCCAGACTGAATATCACAAATTCTCGCATCTCTTCAAAATTGACCGTTCCTTCTGGCTAGGGAATTCCTGGAAAGATCCCGCAACGACCCTTTCCCCCTACCAACCCCGCCTCAGGTCCTCCCCTACCTTTACTTCGACCCCAATAACACTCCATCCCCACCCCCTCCACAGCCCCCCCCCCACACAGAAAACTCGCTCACCCCCCCACCCCTCCTATAGATGCGCACCGCCCAACTAGACAGGCACAGAAGAACACGGCACGGCCGAGCCGCACCCTCCCCACACACAAACACATCCCGTCCGTCTCCTCCCATTCGAAAGCTAAAGCGTGCGCATCAAAAATAAAAAGTGAACAAAAAATAAAAATAATTCTCGAAACCGCAAATGACCCTACCCGATATCCTAAATACACATTCCAAAACCGACAAACACAAAAGTATCAACAACAACAACAACAACAAGATTTTATTTAAAGAATGTACACATATAGCATACAGTAATTAAATAAAAATAAATCAGATAGGGTTTAATCCTCTTATATCTGATTAAAGGTTTCTGTCGTAATGTAAAAAATGGTCTAGGTTGACTTTTTTTAATAACGATTTAAATGTATTAAGGCATGACGATTGTATGAATGGTTTACCATCAACATACTCAGGTAGTGAATTCCATGCATCGATAACGCGAACAGAAAACGAGTGTTTCAGAATATTGGTTTTAAATTTCTTTTTTACCAGTTTTTTTGAATGACCTCTGGTATGCACAACATTAGAAAGGGTAAATAAATGTTGACAAGCATTAACATTTTTATACAAGCATTTATAAACCATAATGAGATCAAAGTGTAAGCGGCGTAGTTCTAATGGCTCAAGGCTTAATTTTTGTAGTCTCTCTGTGTATGGTGCATACACCCAGTTGTTTCGTTCATAAAGACGGCGCGTAAAATAACGCTGAACGCGTTCAATTAGATCTATATCCCCTAGGTAGCACGGAGACCATGCTTGGGCAGCATATTCTAGTTGTGGTCTCACATAAGTGATGTAAGCATGTAATAGGGTCTTAGCGTCAGAAGTAAAAAAGCAGCGGAAAATTATATTTATAACCTTATATGCTTTTGAAACTAGCATGACGCAGTGAGCATTTGGTTTCATATCATTTGTAACTATGACACCTAAATCTCTACATTGTTCTACTAACGAAATTGGTTCACCATTTAGGACATATTCAGCATTAGTTGGAGACTTACCTAAACGTAATAAGTTGCATTTGGGCGATGAAATTGAGAGTTGCCACTTGCGTGACCACTCCTCAATAGCATATAAGGCTCTTTGCAAACGGTCACTTCCGACATAATCATTACTTGAAGAACAATGAACATACAATTTTACATCATCAGCAAATATTTTACAGTTGACATCGCATAATTCATTAACAATATCATTTATATACAATAGAAACAGTGTAGGCCCCAATACACTTCCCTGAGGTACCCCGGAAGTCACATCGTAATAAGACGAAAACGTGCTATTCATTTTTACACGAAATTTTCGATTTGTCACAAATGCTTTGAGCCATAATTTCAGATGGTTTTCTATACCAAACAATGCTAGTTTTCCAATTAATTTTGCGTGAGAAACGGTGTCAAAAGCTTTAGCAAAATCGATGTAAACGACGTCCACATAATTACCTATATCTAATGAAATGCACCAGTCATTAAAACATTCAAGAAGCTGTGTACATGTCGATTTTTTAGCTAAAAAGCCATGTTGTTCTGTAGATACAAGATTATTGACGTGTAAGTAACATAAAATGTTCGAATTTATAATCGATTCCATAATTTTTGCACAATTTGATAATAACGAAATAGGCCGATAATTCATAGGATCTGCAGCTGATCCTTTTTTATAGATAGCAACAACATCAGCACATAACCAAGCACTAGGAACAACACCATTTAAAAAGATTGCTCAAAAATATGCGATAATGGGTAACACAAAACATCTCGAAGCTGTTTCAGGAAGAATTGTGAGAAGTCTGGCGAATGACTGTTTTTGTTCTTTAATTTCCCCATAAACTTATGAACAGTAGCAGGAGTGAAAGTAATCCAAGAAAGAGAAGAACCACAGAGTGGCTCTTGAATGGCTGACGAACTACTATCATCGATCGTAAACACTTGCTGAAATGATTTAGCTAAAATTTCGGACCGTTCTTTATCCTGGGTTACGAGATCCCCTTGATCGGTTTTCAATGCACTTACGCCACTCTTACTAAAGCATTTATTGTTTACATATTTAAAAAGTTTGTTGCGATCACCACTAGTTAAAATTTTATGTTCACGGTTTTTCCTGAATGAAAAAATGGCTGTAGTACACTTTTTGGCAATAATTTTATACTCAGAAAAGTTTTTCGTGCGTTTACATTTTTTCCACAGTTTGGCTTTTTTTGAGATAAGGCGTCTTATGTGCTTCGGATATTTTCGTTTGGGTCCTATATTGCAGCACTCAGTAACAGGAACATATAACAAACACGCATTATATACAATGTTATAAAAACAGTTCCATTTCTCATCAACAGTAAAAACATGATGTAATAAAAGATCCCAGTCAATTGAAGCTAAATAGGACTTAATTTGTGTAAAATTTGCTTTCGAAAAATTGAATTTAAAATCTGGGGGTTCTTTTACTTCATGAAAGTTTCCAGAAAGTGAAACATTGATAGAAACGTGATCGGAGTTTGAAAAATTTTCATCACAAGTTACCTCGGGAACATTTAATGGCGATGTGGTGAGAACTAGGTCAAGGATGTTATTACCTCGTGTACAAAAGTTAACTAATTGCTCCAATCCAGATTCATTAATTCGGCTAATAAATAAGTCGTACAATATTGTGTGCGGCCACGATTTTATTGACCAATCTATGTCAGGTAAATTAAAGTCCCCAACGATTGTAACAGGCCATGATACATCACATGCACTAGTTAATATATCCATCAAATCAATAAGGTATTGCACATCTTGAAAGGGGGGACGATAAGCACAGATTAGGCGGTGTTTCGTCGGAATCAGTAAGTCAATAGATACCAGTTCTAGTCTCTCGTCCGTATTTCCATAGTCCAGTTCAACATACTTTAAAGCGGACTTTACAAACAATAAAACGCCTCCTCCTTTCCGATTTCTCCTGTCCTTACGAATAATATTGTATTTGTTGTTGACTTCAAACATCGAATTGGGCACACTGTTATTGAGCCAGGATTCAGTTATTGCCACAATGTCATTTTTGTCAGAGTTCAGTATTATGTCGAGATCACAAAGTTTGTTACAGATGCTTCGAGCGTTGAAATATTTCAGTTTAAAGGTAGGTTTGCTGGTTTTCATTGTTTGTGTTGAGATCACACTAGACGGAGAATTAAACCCACGATTTAGTTTAAATTCACAATGTATCTATTATTATTGGTGATTTCGACGGAATATTCAAGTTCGGTGTATCGACCTTTAACTAAAAGTCCGTCGTTGATGATATCGCAGTTTTTAAACACGACGAGCTTTTCGTTAACGACAACATATTTGTCTCTATTGTTTGGAACGGAAGACAGTTGGTGATTGAGCTCTTTCGCTTTTTCGTGTAGAGCTGCTAGCCTTCGACGATCGTCATCGGTCATAGAGCGTCGAAGATAAAGACCGTTGTAATGTGGATTCCTGCGAAGGTTTTTGGCCTCGTTCAGCACCGAGTTTACAACAGAAGATGCTGCCATTTGAAGTTTTAAGAGTCGCGGACCACGTTTTGTGTTTAGATTGCCGCGTCGACTCGGTGGATGCAGCAGTCCCATTCGAAACACTCGTTCGACAGTCGCGGAAGGATCGAGGAATTTGATTATTGATCTCGCGGCTTCGAGATCGTTTCCTTCCTCAGGCAGACCCTTCAAAACTAGACAGCGGCGGCGTTGAACTTCGTCATCAGCGACAGGTGCAGAGGAAAAGACCGGGGCAAGTGAACGAGTGTTTTTTGATGCTATAGCTGCGTATGATGTTGCGGCGATGTTGTCGATTTCGTTCGTTGGATTGACGTCGGTTGTTGTCTCTTTTGCCAGGGTGTTTACTGCATTAGTTGCGGCTTTGACTGCGGCAGACAGTGACGCGACGTCCTCTTGCAGTTTCATCAGCATTTCGAGACCCGGACCCTGATCAAGTGCGGTGGAATTTTCGGTTGCGTTTGCATCGGAATTGGCCGGAGGCGATTGACAATGTTGGCGGATATCGTTGTGGCAAGCACGACAATGGACCAAGATACGATCGAATCCGTGAAGTGACACTGCAAGTTCGGACGGAATTCCGGCGCATTCGTGGTGGACCCATCGGTCGCAACGATCGCACGCGAAACAGTCATCGCCTGCCTCTGTCATGCAGTCGACGCATTGCGGTGGTAACGGTGAAACTTGTTGCGTGGTTGGTTCGGCATTGCTTCTTCGAATGGGCGGCGAGTGCATCATTTTTATTAATTTTGGTATTTTTACTAGTTATTCGATCTAGTGATCGATAAGATATGTTTCTTCGCTTTTCTCAAGCAGGTACCTGAATGCAATTGGGTTAAAACCCTATCGTCTCGGGGGGGGGAAAAAAAAGGGCTTTTCCCTTGTAAAAAAAAAACGAAAAAAAAACCGGGGGAACCAAAAAAGTATACATTATACATAGGTATCCCAGAAAACCAGAACTAGAGGTTTTTCACAAAAATAGATTTGCTACATGTATATATTTTGTCAAAATGTAAAGAAATTAAGAGAAGCAAAATTTGATGTAATCGACGAAGGATGGACAAAAATATTTTTCCGGCGGAACAGCTCCCCCCCTCGGGGGGTTGGGAAGAAACAAAAAACAGGAAAGGCGTGGTGGGGCGCAGGCCCGGCTGGTCGTGGGGGGGCGGGACTTTCTTAGCTAAGGGGGGGCCGGCACAGGGGGAAAAACCCGGCCGGCGCGGGCGCCGGCGGCGAAAACTAAAGCCCCCCCCGGCCCCGGGGAAAAAAGAAAACGGGTAGCCGCAAACCCTAAAGGAGAAGATCAAGGCTTTAAAAAAATAAAGCTTATAATTTTATAGAGGCACACAAAAAAAAAACTAACGCGAGGAGGGACAAACAATAAACCACGGGGGGGGGTAGGAGGCACCACGCACGGATGGCAAAAAAAAAAAAAACCAACAACTTCTTATAAAAAAATGCAAAAAAAAAAAAACAAATAAAACAACAACACCACCACCTCACCACAACAAAAAACGACGAAGCTTCAGCTTACATAATTTCGTACGTGGCCAGCGAAAACTTCCGCAATGTATAACGTTGTAAACTAAGTGATACAGTCTAAGCGTAACAAGACTTCACGACCAAAGTAAGGTTTAAAAACTGATACAGCTATTGCGACTTCTCAGCTAAGTGTTCTTAAAGAATACTGATTGCGCACGCCCGCGGGATTGAAGACTCCCGCTAGGTTTAAATTTAAGTATTGAAATAATGACTGAAGTTACACATTACCTTTATAATAAAATGACCGTAACGATTGTGAATAAATTGAAATCTATGCAAATTTAATGATAGTATCAGTGCAACCAATGTAGTGGCTTGCAATTGCTCAAGCATTACATTTCGTTGATGCCAAGCTGCAGGATGAGAAAGTAATCCGACTCCCGGGGTGTAGTATTCGCCCGATAAAATATATATCACTGGACAGTTGTGTATTGTGTCCCTGATGTTGACGATCTTTTGCGCAGACACCGTGTCGATTTTAACGCAGATTTACTAGATCGGCCTGAGCTGGTTGCATTTCTAAACCACGACCAATTTATCGTGGCATATTTCAAAGTGAAACAGTAAAAAAATATTTTGCTCATTTTGAACGCTATAACAAGTAAACAGGACACTATCGTAGCTATTCTACACTCAAACTCAACTAGTATATATACCACAACAGTGAGCGCATATAAGAGTTTAAAAATTTGAAAGCCGTAGCCATGACAACAACGTCGCTATTAATTCGAAACGCTTCTATAATATTCGACGCATTAATCAAATTCTAGCTAATTACTATTGCTTTTAGATAGCTAAAAGCAGAATTACAAATAGCCACAATTCTATTCCCCGTACGATCATTAGTATGCTCTGTTGTTTCTCGAAGCGTAGATTTAGTAGAAAAAGAAAACAAGTTAGTGCCTTTAATCATAAGTATAAGGTAGACCAACACATTATATATACTATGTGTTAGATATAATGGTTGCACAGTTAGTCGTCTTTTGTTTACTTCGCTTTTTGCAACCCGCCTGAATATATTCAACTTAGTATATGGATGTGACCCAATAACATGGATGTGACCCAATAACAAAAGCTAGTGTATATTTTAAGATATAATCTGATCAAGTATAGATTGTAAGACATGAGAAATTCTAACGCCAAAAATTCATTCTGAGTGCGCATACAACATTTCGATAAAAAGTAGTTTTTTAAAATGTTGATGAATGTAAAACAAACTTTTATTTTCTCTAAGGCACTGTTAGTAAGAATATTCTGTTCAGCTGAAATGTCGAACGAAACTTAGTCAGATGCCATAGCGTCAACTCGCATAGTAGACGTGCGTAGCGTTCACGCCATTTCATTACCGCATAGTAGACGTGCCTAGCGTTCACGCCATTCCATTCGTCAGAACTGCATAATGCAGTGTTACGCTACAGTACATGATGAAAGCTAAGTCACAAGTATAATATAATTGTCGTCTAACTATCCAATTATACTATGTTCAATTTTAACGATTTCATTTAATATCTGATTCGCATTGCTATGCTATTCAGAGTGCAGATTGTAAATCTACGCCAAAATTCACTACACTTTGTTTTATCAAGTTATTTTGAGAATATATGTACTTCGCAACAGAATTCGAGTGGTGAGAACAATCCCAGGAAGTCTGTTGTAGAAAGCACACACAAGCAAAGCCTACACACAGTACGCTGGTGCAGCATTATAGAAACCGTGAGTGATGAGTCATAGTTACGCTCGCCTCTTTTGATAGCCAACGTATGCAGTAGACAAAATATCATACAACGAGTACAAAAACAATCAACTAACAATTTAATAATTCAATAAAACCATAAATTGACCGTGAAAAGAACGTTAAAGAATTCAAACCGACACTTGAGAAAAATCTCATTTTTCATACCAAGTATGAAGCAGAAGTGTGAAAAATATTTGCCGCACAATATTTTTGACATTCGCAATGAGCTTGTTGGCCCAGAAACCCCCATATAAGGCACTAAAAGCAACAAAAAACACACATTGAGGTGCATTTCCCACGACTTTTCACCAAATATGAAATTTGGCGCCAACTATAAGCTTATAAACTCCAGATTGGGAAGTAGTTGAAAAACTTGTTATATATCATTGGAAAGCCCTGGTAAAGCTACCTAGAATAGGCCTATTAGTTTGAGGATATCTCGTTTACTTATTGAGAAAAGTCGCAAAAACTAGAGGGGTTGCCCGAACAATGGGCCAAAATGACGTCATTTTGCCCCATAACTTTTCCCACGGGAAAAAAATCAAAAATCGGGCTCCGTCACTACACCTAAATCGACCATTGCGCTTCGAATGAGCTATTTTGCATCAAAATCTGCCCAACGATTATCGAGATCCAGGTGCGACAGACACACAGACAGGACCTCCTCAACCCACCCTCCAGAGCCAAAATTGAAAATTCTTTTTCCACTCGCAAGCTTCGCTCGCAAGTGGAATGAGCTCGCTTGAAAATTCTTCTTCCACTCGCAAGCTTCGCTCGCGAGTGGAATGAGCTCGCTTCCCTCTCTCATTCCACTCGAATACAATCAATGACGAACTCCAATATTGCTGACAACTTGTCATCAAACGATTAGCTAATGTAGCGGCAGTAATGTCAAAGTAGCGTCAATAACAAATGCCAGAAATATTGACATTTTGGGTTCTTGTGAGATCATTCTTTTCACAGGGTAAAGTGCGTCGTTTATACAAATCTTCTATATATTTGAATTTAGTGGATTCTGACTTCTTATTCGAAAACTTTGGATATAAGATAAAATTTTAATTTCATTGCTAATTTCAACAAGTTGACAAATAACCTCAACTTGCTAAATTTGCTTATTTCAATCTAGTTATAATCAAATTCAACGTGTTTTTGAAAATTTTTCAACTTATAATTGTTGCTTAATATAGGTAGATTGAGCGTATTATACAGCTATAATGTAGCGCATAGTACTAAGGTTGTTTGTCTAGGTCTCCGAAAATTCGTTGGTAGATGTGTCACGTTTACATTAAGCTTCGGATCAATTATGATCCAACGGGCTTGAAATGATAAGTACTACTGAGATAATTAGATATTATTAAAAATTTAAAACACTTTCTTCATTGATCTTAAACACTTTGCAGTAATCCTTTTAAGTAAATTATGTCTAAAACATTTTTAAAATAGTACTAAATTTATAACAGACGTACACCGTTTAAGAGCCACGAAATGCTGAAGATTATACATTATTTTTGTTCTTGTTTTTACCATCTTTAACCTAACAGTGTAACCCATTTTAGTTTTGTCCCGGAAAGTGATAAGTATGGGCCAGAAAATTGGTTTTCGTGAAAGAATGTCACCATTTTTTGATAATTATAAAATTAGTTTACCGTTTCAGGCCAATATACTGTAAGTTCATTATTATTAATCAACATCAATTAAGATATATAAAATATAATTTATAATAATGTAGAAATTGGGGTCATTGTAAATATTATAATTTTGTGCGAGTACACTTAACCTTAATAAGATTCTGTGCAAGCTTCCAATATTTAACACCTCTGTCGAAATATATATTCCGAAATCTCAACTAGCCCATAATTTATAGTGGATTGTCGGAATGAGAGAGCAATATAAATTTTATGTAGAATGACGTAACTAGCGTGTATTTAGTCTAGCTGCGCGAATATTTATTTTAAGAATACAAATTCTTCTAGGTAAGTAAAGGCTTATATGAGAAATCACCTAGCGAGGTTGTCATATCTGATTGCAGATAAAGCCTTATGACGATGTCGAACCAGTATGCAATTTTCAAACGATAATACACAACAGACCACAGATTATTAAAAGTTAAAAAATACTTTTATCGGGGAATAAAATCAAAACCTATGGTTCGTTTTAAACTGATGTTGGAAACACGCCTTTCTGTTTGGCCAATGAGATTTTAAAAATTACAATAGCTATTTACTACTCACAATGCAGTTGATATATCACTCATTAAAGTATAGAAAAAGGTCAGTAATGATCCCTGAGGAATCGCACGTTGTCTTACAGTATTTTCTCTTTAAAATATCGAAACAAGCTGAGGAGCGACTTTCAACTTGCTCGTTTCTTGTTGCATTGGTTGGGAAGACAAACATGGAAAAATTTAGTAATTATCAATAAGGTTTGGAAGATGTATAATTTGAAAAAAAATTGGTTTCCAGATGCAATTAGTGGTTATCAGTAAAAATATGCCAAACATGGTATTTCAACTGCAGCCTTGATTCATATTTAGCAAAGAAAAAGTATAAAAGATTCAGAGATTCCCCTGATATATATATCGGGGTTCAAATGAGCCGTTGTTAAGAGTTGCTTCGATTTTTTTATAATGTTTGTCAATACAGTAACCGTATAGTTTGTCAATAAGATTGTTTGTAAAGTTTAAATCAGTCAAAGCTGGTAAGCCAAACAAATCGATAAGTGAAATATTGATCTGTCATTTTGGTACTGTATGTGTAAATATTAATGCAAATATTCCAAACAGCTCTAATACTGTAAAATCTGGCAATTTATCATTGGTAAGTTTTACAGCTTTCGATGTTCATTCTGCATTATGTACGTTGAAATAGAAACAGCCATTCTCCGGACGGTTTAACTCAACATTTCTTAGGAAGAATTAAGGATTGTATTAGCTTTCCACTGGCTCATATATATGAGCATTCTTTTATTAATGGTAAGCTTCCTGGTGTGTGGCGCTATGCGGAAGTTACTGCAACGTGCATAAACGGTGACCCACTCGAGTCATCTAGCTACTGACCGATATCTTTAATACCAAATATTCGCAAAATTATAGATAACATTATAATAAACCGCTACATCACTGAATTTTTGAAACTCAACAACATAATATCTTGCGAACACGACAACGATCTACTGACACCCAGCTAGTTGAAACTGTAAATGATAGGTCAATGGAACTCGATGTCGGTTCAGCCGTAGATGTCATTTACATCTACTTTGTTATAGCCTTTGATACAGTTTCGCACTGAAAACTCATAACATAATCGTAGCTGTTATGAAATTCAAGGTAGTTTACTGCGTTGGATTAATATCTTTACAACAAATTGAACCTTCATTGTAAAGGCTATCAACGCGTTTTCCGAAAAAAAGATTTATCCGGTGTTTCTCAGAGATGTGTTTTGGGTCCAACTTTATTTCTATTATAAATATATGATTTACCGAATTTGGATTTAGGAAATATCAAATGTAAGGTATTTGCAGACGATGACAACTTATACATTACAGTTCCATATGGATACTACGATGCCGAAAACGATTAGCTGCATGTTGCTCTAAACAATGTTGTTTCTTGGTCAAAAATTGCTGGTTTCTATATCTTCGCCTAAATGTCAATTACTGCGCTTGATCTCTGCTAACCCTAGATATCAATATTACATTAGAAATAAGACTGTCCAAGACACTAAGAACTTCGAAAATTTTGGTACCTCAATATCTGAAAACTAGAAGTTTACTGGTTATAATAAAAATATTGCGCGTAAAGGGTATAGAATTTGTAATATGTTGTTTAAATGCTTCATGACTATGTATTAGTAATATAGTTTATGGCTTCATATCTATGTATTAGTGCGTGCCCATGTTAGTTATGCGAGATCCAGTTTGGAATATGCTTAGGTTATCTGTTCACCACTATTCCTCGCGGAAATTGACTTCATCGAAAAAGTACAGAGGTAATAATACACTAGAACAGCATGTGCGCAAGGCAAACAATCTTATGCTGTCTATAAACAAACAATGAGCTGCATAGGTATACAATCTTTAGAAACACACTGCTTGATAAAAGATCTTAGAAGGACTTTGAAATTCCTACACTACGAAATAAATTATTCTACTAACTGACGAAATTTTCGAAATAAATACATATATATAACGCCACTCGGTGCATCATTTGAGACTTCGGAAGAAAAAAATTTAAAACAACATGGTTCGGACATAGGTTTCCAACTGGTACTATAAATGAATAGAATAATCTGCCCTCTTTAGTAATTAATGATGCAAAATTCTAAATGTTTTGCACGGTCTTTTCAATGGGTTGATTTTTTAAATTATCTAAAATTATATCAAAATGTCTAATTCAGATTTTAGTGGTAGCTTTATACCATTCTGTCTTGACATTGTTTTGTCATGATTTTTTGTTTATATTATACTTTTTTTATCTACTTATTTAGCATACACATTGGCAAAATAAAGATTTTTGTTCGTTTGTTTGTATATGCTGGTAGTATGACAGTTAGCATATCGGGGTTTGAGACCGGTGTTAGACCGTAATAGCGGCCCTAAATTTATACAATAGCTTAATGACAGCCCACATTTCGAATTACATGCTTTGACAATGATCTTTTTTTACAAAACTAATAATTACTTGCAATGGTAGTAACCAAGCAGTCAGTGTTTGCGAAAGTTGTTCGAGCCGGGACGAAGTTTTCCGTAATCCATTCCAAGTGTCAAATATGATAAAAAAGTGTTTTACTGCATTAGTTTATATTCAATTTCGGTATTTAAATAGCTCATAATTTTAGCGAGCAACATCATGTGTGGTAGAAATAATTTTTCACTATTTTTATTTAATAACTATGCTCTGCGATATTAAAATTAAGCTAGGAAACAGTGTGGCGATAATTCAGTTAAGTTTTGTATACTCGACATTACACACAAACATTATCAGTCAATCAATAAATCAACTGTGAAACACGCTAAGTTTCATAAATCAAAATTATTAAAATGCTCATAAGTAAATTAAAATCAAAATTAAAACATTTAATTCACGCGCTCATTATGCACATTTGTGTATGTGTAGCTCTTTAATTTGTATGCAATGAATGTATGAAAGATATATTCATACATCCGTCCACATTATCAAACAACATAGAAATATGTATATATAGATTGTGTGTACAATTATCGATATAAACGTCAATTAAATATCAGTTTGTTAATTCACATGAAAACTGTGAAAGGAACTACACTATTTTTGTGTTTCTGGCTGATAAAACTTGACGAGTATGAAAATAGTTTAACACAAAATGGTCTGTGCTATAGTGCTTGATTGTAAAGTTTCAACAAATTGTGCGCTGCTAAGTTAGGCGGATATCCTTAAACCGTAGCCTTGTGATTGCTGGGTTTCTCAGGATGGTACACACAGGACTTGGACGTCAACAGTTTCCACAATCGTACGTTAAAAGCAGTGGGAAACACATAGCCAATTCCGCTGAAACAAAAACGCTGTATCATCCCACTTAAGTATTATAATCTGTAACATCCTTCGGGACTGCACACCCAAGTGATATGATAAATATATTGTAGTTTCCCGGAAGCAGATTGTAGTTTCCCGTTCGCATCATATGGAAGTATATGAAATAGCTCGTTTGACCCGTTTTATTTGCTATGGATTCAATATCGACCTTTACTGCAACAATCATTAATGTCTAAAATCAAGCACATAAACTCAGAAAAATCAGAAAATGTGTCAAATTGAGAATGTGTGACGTTGCTAATATTATATTGTCTCTACAAATCCAGAATTAATATTGATGATCAACACTGGTATTGGCTTATTCACGCATTTCAGGTTACAGGAAATCAATATTTTGAGTTCAATTACTAATTGCTGACATGACATATTTCAATATTAATAGTTGGTTTGAATGCTGTCATTAAAACTGCGCGTAGTTATGTGACATGTGTGGAACAAAAGATATTTTCGAACACTTGAATTTGACAATTAGAGACTAGCTGTATTGGTTTATAAGCAACATTTATTGTGCTAAAATTTGGGCAACAACAAGATTATATAAATAGCAAAACATAATAAACTATGAAGTAAGCAAGTACAGTGGCTCCCCCATAAAAACACACACTGTTGTCGCTCCACTAGTGCAGTAAGAGCAAGGATAAATATATCAAAATCTTTTGTTACTAATTGCAATGTTACAAAACCAGAACGTTACTAATTTTTTGAAAGCACGCAACTAGTTGGTGCCAGAGCTGCAAATCCTCCCTAAGACTGCCCCAAGAGAAAACAGCTAAAATTATCAATCTCATTTTCTCAAACTGCGGAATGATGTTTGTTTGCAGCCAGCAAATATAACTAGGAGAACTGAATGAGTTTCCTCCGGTTATCATTAGTCTTAATACGAATATTTACTCCAATGTTCGACTTTCACAGTGGCAGTATATATGTCGCGTAATTGAACATCTTATAAATATAAAAAATTTTGTTGCACTTGTATCTGACTCGTGCAAGGAACGTTTTGATATACAAGCCCACAATAGAACAGAATAAGCAACAGTGTCCGATTTTGTTCACGTTTGCCGAATAACGGCAAATTATGATAGTACTATTGAATACTTGACCTAAACTGGGGTTAATTAGAAATAGTTATATATGTGACTGTGGGAACCCTTACTATCTGGCTAAGATGGACGATACTGTGAGTCAGGACAATTTAGACTGGCGGTGTTTTGAGATTATAAACTGTCGAAAGAAATATTCAGTTCGTATCAATTCTTTCTTTTTAATCATAAACTGCATCTCAATGAAATTCTTCCGATCGTGGCCGATTGCAACAAAAATATAAGCAGCGGTTTCACCGTGGACGAAGTTTGTGTTTCGAAGCACGCGGTATGTCACTGGTACAATTATTGCCGGGACATTTCTGTGGTTTACGAATGGAGCAATTGGCATGTTCTTATGCTGGGAGGCTTACACTCAAAATACATTCTGTGAAATTTAAAAGAAATTTCTTTGAATTTTGCACCACCATATATTCTTTTAAAATTCAAAGAAATATTCTTTAGAATTCCAAAGAATTATCTTTCAAATTTCAAAGATATGTAATTCTTAAAGAAATAATTTTTTGAATTTCAAGGAATGTTTCTTTGCATTTTAAAAGAATATCTGGTGGTGCAAAATTCAAGGAAATTTCTTTTAAATTTCACAGAAACCTATTTTCTGTGTAGGTATTGACGTTGAAATTGACGAGTCAATGGTTTTTGGACAAAAATATAACCGTGATTGCCTCGTTGGAAACATGGGTGGGTGGTGCCTGGTGGGAATCCTGGAAGCGGTACACAAAGGTGGCTTCTTTTCCGGGTTCTGACGGGAACTATCGGTGTCATCATGCGCTTAATTTGTCAGCATGTCGTGTACTCACCGATAGCTTTGTTACATATCTTCATGGGTTTCATTCATTGCTGCAACCGCAACCTTACATCCATGTAAGTGTTAATCACCATAATAGACAATTCGCTTTTCCTAATAATGCGGAAGTTCACATCCAGAATATTGACGGGTTATGGGATCGGCTAAAGATGATTTTCAAGACCGCAGTGGTGTTCCGTTTAGATTGTTCGAAAGATACCTGGCTGAATTTCAGGGAATAACCGGAACCGAAATTTACCGGAACCGGAACCAGCAACCGGAATCGTTCATTTAAACCGGATCCGGAACCGGAACCTGGTCTTCGAAATTTATATATAGTAAAACAGATGAAGGAAGAAATGAAGGTATAGTGAATTTAAAATGCTTTAAAAATAACTTTTACATTAAACTTAATGTATTGCAATGGTATTATTGCCTTTCTCAAACTTTAAAGAGACTGAGCAAGCTAATAATGTTTATTTATCGATCAAATATGTCGGTTTTTAGACATTCAGAGCAAAAAATGTCTTCCACTATAAATCCATTGCGTATACTGCGTCAAATCGAATATGCTTACAAAGCTTGGAGCGTAGAATACACACTTTCGCTCTGTCTCCAGTCGCCTCCCTTTACTACACATACGTTTGTTGCATGTTCTTCTGTAGCAAGCTTAAAATTATTGGTTTATATGATTCTAAGAGAAAATAATAGGTAGAAGGTAATTTTCTGATCAGTGGTTAGAGACACTGTTTAGGCTAGCGTTGGACAAACAGTGCCCGTCAGTTAGATCATAATGATGATAACTTTCTAATCAGGATGCTATAAATGAGACACACTGTGATGCTGCTCGCACAGTTTCAATAAATACAGTGCATTGCCAAGAAAGCAGTTTCTAGCTGCGCTGCAAATAACGTTAGTTTACTTCAATTTAGACTGATTTACCAAGGTTACAAGCGCATTGGCGGGTTTTTAACGCAATTTATGTTAGCCAAGCATACCCTAAGTACTTTTGCGTAAGCCATACTCTGTTACCGAGTTGGACCGGTTTAATTCAAACGTATCCCACAGACTTCTGGATGTGTAAAATAGCTGCTACAGGCATCGACCTGGCTTTGATTTAACAAACTCCTGCAGGTTATTATGAAAAATTCCTGCTCAAATTATGTGCCCTACTTACGTTTCACACGGCTAATTGGTTAGTTAATCTTTTCTTTTGCTTGGTTGTATTGGAGCTTGATCATTGTATAATATATATTACATATGTTTGAATTACAGGATGAAGCAAAAACGTGGAAAATTTCAAACAAAATTTTTAAACCGAAACTCCGGTTCCGGTATGGTTTTTGCGCTTTGCCGGAACCGCAACCGGAACACGATTTTCGCCGGAACCGGAATTCCGGTTACTCCCTGCTGAATTTGTATGGCGTCAACATTTCCCTGCTCATCCATTTGGGGCCATGGTTCATGAGATCCGGAAGATATATCGGGTTTAAGATATAAAATGTAAGTGCATTTTAGTTTGGTTTTTTAAATAATTCATCGCTGTATGATTTAATTGAGTAAAAATTAGCATCATTAGACTTGCCTCGTCGAGCTGCGCTGAATGCTGTATTTTAGGTCAAAATTTGAAGTAAAATTTTTTCGATTTTGTAACGTATCTCTTGGTTGTAGCCGAGTCAAAAAAATCGAAAAAAATTATGAAAATGGTCATAATGAGTAACGTTAAACTCAGCTCGTCGAGCTGAGTCAAATTTACCAAAAATTTTGTTGTAGCACGATTCCTTGATTCCCTCTGCTTCAGCAGTGCTGTGTCCGAAACCCTACTAGAACAGTATGGACGACACTATCCCAGGTTCCATAGAGTTAAATTGAAATATATTTTCTATTTTTGCGTATGCCATGAGGTCCCTTTAGGCCCGAGGCCCCTTTTTTGGCGTAAGGCGGTGGTTTCCGCGGCTATGATCTGACTTGTCACCCCTAAAATTGGCTTGTCTCATTCTAATTCAGAAAAATGGCTATCAGTATTGTTATTTTAAGTGAATTTTTCTAGTAAACAGTAAAGAATTTAGGTAATCAAGTATTTATAGGTAATCATTAGCAACACAGTATTAAATTAAAAAATTCTAACTAACAAACGTAAAACATACTGCATACTACATAACCATAGTGAGCGTAGATGCGTTGTTGGAATAAACCGTTTTAAAACACTACGAAATATGCATTTTGTATAAAGTTGTATGAATCCAATACCTTTGTTCGCTTTATTTCTAAAGCAAAAATACAAAATAATTTCAAATGTCCAAATCCTACGTTCCAAAAACATTTCCAATGCAATTTTAGCAAAAGAATTTGCTGGTGATTAGCGATTGTCATATAAAAATCTTTAAATCTATTTGCAGTGAACAGTTATAAAACTGATTTTAGTGTTTTAAAGTAATTTGGCTAATATTTTCCGAAGATAGCTCCAATCGTTAAGATTGGTAACAGTCGCAGATCTTGAATGTCGGTCGATAAATTGCTAATTAGAATTAATTTTTGAAAATATGTGAAAATAGCTGAATATTTTAGCAAAGAAATATATATACCTAATAGTCTAGATGGATGGACGAGGTCTAAAGTCAGAATTGAAATACCAGGTGGTTGGATAGGGGGTCATCCCTAGGAGAGAATAACCTGGTTGGCGGATGTCAGAGATGTCGTTACGGTGGAGGAATTTTCGAAATTTGTGGACTAAAAATTGTTTCGTTTGTACATTTTCCCTATATTATTGCCAATTTACCCCAATGTTTGTTAATTTCGCTCAATCTTTGCTTATTTTGCCCTGATATTTGCCAAAATTGTTCGCGCGGGCGCGGGGGGTGGGGTAGGGGTGCGCAGTCTAATGGAGATCGGCGACGCCCGGACGGGGCTCTTGGCCCCAGGGGGGGAGAGTAATGCCCTCTCCATCTATTAACATGAATGCTAGCTGAGTAAAATGTCTTTTAAGCTTTCCTGTCACCCTTCCGAGGAGACTGTCCAGTTTCGAGTTGTACCTAGGCAGCTGCATACTGATATGTTATTTTAGATAAACAGTAGTCCATCTGTTTTGTAGAACTCTGTACGAATGGTGTATTCCACTCTCACTCTGGAATTTTTCGACTACATCACCCGATCTTTGTCTATCATTAACAACAATAGATCATTGATGACACACCAGACCATCACAATTACGCATGTGTCGTGGCAAACTCATGACATTAAGTTCCAGCAACAGGACTTGTCTCATAAGAGCGTCATTATATGGTGCAGTAAATTTAGCGTCTACTACTATAGAATATAGATTGCAAATTATAGCCTATTACATACGACAAAAGTATTATAATTATACGACTATTATTTGATGAAGATATGTAAAGAAATATATGCAATATAGCAACGTGTGTATATATACGTTAAAGCTTATCATAACAGAAACTGCCAGAAGTTTAAACTGGATTTCAGCACAGTTGTGCTTTATGCCAATCCCCAAATATCAGCAGTTACCCAGGGTGATAAACAGTCAAAAACTTGAATCAATGTCGGATACCTTTCAATCAAACAAATGTATAATTGTGTAATGCAGCTTATAGATACTAGCGGAATTTGACTATTTGCTAGATATAGCAATATCAATATATGAAACAATTTTTCTAACAAAGTATATACATAAATATATCAACGACAACATGGTTTATTACCGTTCAAGCCAGCCTTGTTACATAGAACTGTTATGAATTACCCATATTCACACTGTGCATGAGAAATGCAGACCAGATGAAAGATCCTGACACACAAAAATAATAGACTGACATTGTGGTAAATGAACAGATAATATCAGAAGGGCATAGAGCCAGCACTGATCACAATTTGAAACGATAATGGTAACAACAGCAAATAGCCATTGCACATAAAGTTGCACGTAATATTTCCTGAGTTATGTAAGACTAGGATTTTTTGAAGAAATTATTCGAAAGTCACAGTATAATTCAGACATTCACCTTATTTTGCAATAAAAAGTTACACAGAAAAATAATTCATGCAAATATATAACCAAATTTTGTATTTCGAAAAAATTTTTGATATCAGTAGGAAGGCTAGAGGGCTACCTCAGGACTTATCACATATTACTACCGTAATACAGATATTATGACAAGTCAACATTTGAATGATTTACAGTCAGGAACGAGGATGAGATGTTTGTTTACAACAAGTTCAAGTAACGAATTCCAAGCATTGATTACTGCAACTCCGAAAGACTAAAACATTCGTTTTGAAATACTTTTCATTAGTTTCATTCTTTTCCTCGTGTTTGGGATACGGCTGACATTTTAAGCAGGTTTTTAACCACATAGTTGAGATAGTAGGTAAATTTCGCCTTATTTCTCCCTAGACGAAATACAGTACATTTAGGCGCGAAAATTTTAAGTTGCTACGTTTCTGCCCAAAACTGAACCGAGTTAAGTGCCTTTGTAGCCAAGCGCGAGCTTCAACAGTTTGCATGTAACTTTACAAATAATTTAATATATACTGGGCATATTTGGCAACGTGCTTTATCTATCGATGCAACTATATCGATAATATACAGCTAAAATATCGTAGATCCAATTATGCTCCCCTGTGAGAATCCCGATGGGTGTTTACGAGTTTGAAAAACTTGAGTTTAACTTGACTCTGAATTTTCGGTTCGATAAAAATCAATAACCATTTCAAAAGTGCAACACTTACGCCAACAGAAAATAATTTATGTATTATTTTTTATGATAAACTATATCAAAGGCCCTGACGAAGACGGTTACACTATGTCTACAGGAATTTCATTATCTAGGCACTGTGTCCAATGCAGTATCCCTTTGATGAGCTGAGTTGCCATTGATTTTCTTCAAACAAAGATGTGCTGGTTTGAGCATATATGTTTATTTTTAACTGCAAGCGTTAATAATACTTTTCTTTACCTTGTAGTAATTTCACAAGAGAGATATAGGGCGATAATTTATAGGTTGACGCATCACCTTTTTGCGCAAGTGAATTTATAATGCTTCTTTAAGTTTACGCATGAACATCTGTGGGTAACCATCTGGTGCTTAGCTACGTTTCGGCCTTAACTTACTGAGAAATGTACATACTTTGTCAGGTGTAAAACTAACCCAAGCAACATTAGTACTAATCTTCGTGGACGATATGCGGTGAGCATCGTCCGAACAAAGACACCTGCAAACGCGATCGCAAATGTCTCTGAGCGTTCGTTGTCAGATGTTTTTAATGAACCGGCGTCCGATTAAGAACGCTAATACCTGATTTGCCATGAAGTCGATTTTTAATGAGCTTGAACACCTAGTTACGACAGCGATATAAATTTGCTTTTCGCGGTATCGCTTAAAATTCGCGCACATAGCGCGTGCTAGCTTAATTGTAACGCCAGAAGTTGCTCCTTGAGTTTGCAGTGTCTTTACAACCTAGATTTTTGGTGAATAAGCCGCTTAATGTAATCCGGATACACTAATTTAGTGTTCTTTTGGGGGTTTCGGAACGTATAAATCTTTCGAATATGAAATAATATTAGAAAATACACTCCATTTACCTTCAACAGAAAAATAACAATGTATTACGGTGTCACAATCAATATTTAAATGATAATTTGTGAGAGATGAATAATCAGCGTTTTGGAAATTACACGCATATTCTGTTTTTTTTAATTAGTTTTAACAGTGAAACTACCACGGATAGAAATCAAGACAGAAGTGTTGTTAGCGATGGGCTCGCCAGGTATAACAATAACGACTTGCTGAAAAGAGTTTGTGAGAATAGTTCTAATGTATTCTCAGCTCGGGAAGGAAAATTTACCAATTGGTGAAAACCCAACTCTTGGACGCATTTAAGGAAAATGTTACTGTCGTAGCGAGTATAAAACTGTGTCTCCCGGCTGATGTCTGGAATATTGAAATCACCTGCAATAGTTAAAGGGAGCTAATGCTCGCCAATCCGGAAATACAGTTGCATAAGCGTTCTAGCATATTAACGTTGGAATTTGGCGGTTTATAAACACTAACCTGTGTATGTATATCTATAGCCATAGGTCTGAACATCGCTTGTCTATAGTATCAGTATAACACAGTATTAAACTGTCAATGAAAAGAGCAACTGCGTCTCCACGACCAGCGATGCAATCTTTACGGTACACGTTATAGGTACGAGGATTCATGAGCCTATTTGACATCTCATTGTGTAGTAATGTGGAATACACTGCGACAATAGGAAAATTGTTTTGTGAAGAAATACTACGAGTTTTTCAATTTTGTTGCCTAGACTTCTTGCATTGAAAAATTTAGTTTATAACGTTTTCTTTCACAATTTTACGCGTTGAGTCCGCTCCACTGTTAGTTTAACAGAACGACTGTATTGTTGTCTTGTGTGATCAACTCATAGCAAACCTCGGTGCATTTCCCGCCTACAAAGTGGCCAAGATCGTGCAACTTTGTTCGTGCAACAAAACGTTTGCTTCAGCTGGGACAGTCACGAGCAGAACATGGCTTTAAATACAAGCAAGTTAATGCAGATTTTAACGTAAACAAACAAACAAAAATGTATATTAAACAAAATTAAGGGTAACAACTTGCATGCCTTTAACCCATCTTGTGGAAAGTGACACTGTTATTTGGGACAGCATGGTACTAAAATATTAGTTGGGTATATTTGTACTCTGCGTAAGCATATATTCTTGTTTTGTAAACCAAAGCACGAATGAAAAAAATATAATTATAACGACGTATTGTTTGTTGCACCTTGTGACTTACACATTCATAACTAATTATGACATTTTCTAAATGTACAGCTTACTATTTTAATATAATTGTAAAAAGATAATTATATAAACCGTACAGCAGAGTATACAGGCATATTCGAGAATATAGCAGATCGGAAACGGAAAAGTCAAAATTACAACGCAGAGTGACGACAGACGTTCTATGATGTCCAATTATTGTAAATATAATGTTAAATTTAATTTAATACATATACATATACGTACAGATACTTCTATTTATTTATTGATAAAATTAAATTATAACTCTCTCATTATGATTGTCATAATGCTATATTGTAATGATTCGAAAATAAATTAGATCTATTATTATGTATATATTTTTAGTTTCGGTACATTGGATATAGTTAATAAGTATACGTATACTTGACTTTACTTGAATTTACACTATCGTGTATAAATGCAGTTAAGTGTTAAGTGTGAGACATTCATTCAGCTTATTATTATGCTCTAGTACAACTGGAGAAAATGGTAATGGTACATATAGAGTGATAATACGTAATGACTTCTCGATATAGTTATCAATCGATTAATATCGTTTCTTCTATTATAGATCCATGTCTACTACTATCACCGTAAGCCTATGATCAAGCCTTGTGCCCCAGTGACTAACGGTATTGACAGCGAACGATATTTAACAAAAATTATAATGTAAAAATAAGTCAAAGATAAAGAATAGAGTAAACAAGCCTGCAAAAACCACATACACATTAATAGTTCCACTTTGTATTACTATCGGCATAGCTCAAAATATTTCTCAATTTTTTAGACGTCTTCTAAGTACGCTTCTAAAGGTCCACTGTTACTCGTTTACACCCTATATTAGAAGAGTGCTCGCGTGTGAGCAAATGCGTTTCCTTACAAGAATTTATGGGTTAATCGTAATATTGTTAGCGGTCATTGAGCGTTACGGCTCGAAAGGTTTTGCACCCACAGTTAAGTACATCATTGCAAGTGCAACCATGAAAGAACAGCGTTACTGCAACACCTGTCAATCTCATAAACAGGTAATATGACAAAACATAATAATAATAATAAACATAATAATCGTTAATAAATGAGTTAAAGTCAAAAACGGGTATATCATTACATTTATATTTTAAAATTTCGATCGAATTTTATAAAAGTAGTTGAACCAACTTCATTCAATTCTTTGACATTATATGGTCTGTGGCACCTTTTAATGGCCATTTATTTACTGAACCGCGTAATGAATTGCCTACATTTACAATCCGAGCAGTTATAAGATAACCAAATTATTAGTTTTGTGTGTTGGTTTCTTTATTTTTGTGAAAGTTGTTTCAAACAGCTCCAAAACATCCCCGTGACCCACAAAAAATTACGATATATTTAACCCTTTACGTCCAGAATTAATTTACATCTCAAGTATCCATAAACAATTATTGCTCGTCATGACGGATCGAACCCTGAACGCTGGGGTAAAGTCATGTTTACTAACGATATTGCTCTCGGAGATATTGCTCGGATCCTTAAGGGTCCTCGTAAAGTGAACAGCAAACACGCTCGCAATAGTGCATTTCTCGCCGAATTTAGACAGTACAACACATTAAAACGTAATAAGCTGTGGTCGAACTACTCATGGGTCTTGGGGTTTAACATGCAACATATATATTATATTTTGATCAATTCTTTACGATTACTAAACGTAATTAGTTGTTGAATAATAATTGCAGGAGTAGAGGATTGAAGAACCTTTACGGAGTATATTTGGAAACGTAAAGTTTTCATAAAGCGTGCATGGGAAACGTCAAGAAACACTTTCAAATTTATAATGATCTCTAATATGCAAGGAAACAAATATAGGCAATACGTATTCAAGAATCCGGACAACATAATAAATATATGCAGGTAAAAGAGCCGCACAGCTTGAATTCGCAAAATAAAGGAAAAACAAGCTAATGATACGATAGACCCTCTGACGAATAATACTGCTGTGAATGTTCGACATGGATATATTTGACAATGTAACTGCGAGATCCTTTATACGACTGCTCTCACACAAGTTATGGTTTATTAAATGGATTATTCCGAACCCAATGTAAAGAACAGTACAATTCAGTTTCATTTCAGTATAATTTAGCCTATAATTCAGTTGCCATTGCTTGGCCTATGAGTCAACGTGGTAAATTGCTTGCCGAAGCTTATCAGTAGCAACATGTGGGCTTGATCGTATTAGTTGCATGCAAACCTTGAAATCAGGATATAATTTCCAGTTAAGGGCATTCGGGTTTACAGCTAGATCATTTATAAAAACTAAAGCAAAGTTGAACCATATAAGTAGAACGCTGGAAGTTTATGCCGTTCCGCCGAAAGACTGTTATTTATCTTTATGCAAAATTTGCGGTTAGCTGTGGATATATGTGCGAATACAATCTAACAAACAACCAGATATACATTATATGTAGGCAGCTTTGGCAGCTTTTGGTGCCCAACCGTATGAAAGACTTTCGCTTAAATTGTAAGCATTTGTAAAAGTCTCTACAAAACCGAAGCCCTCGCATGCATAGGTGCGTTTTCTATCGAGTTCACCCCTTAAGTAACACATGCTGCTGATGAAATAAATGATTTCTACAGTTGAATTACATCAACAAGATTACTAAAGATCTGATATCAAATAAGCAAAAATGGTCATGCAAAAAACAATGTAATAATTTTGCACTGCACTAAGTATAATATGGAATTTTTAAAATTATTTCGTAGTTTCGATATTCTAAATATTTCCCGTAAATGTAGATACATACCGAAAACACAACGTCCTTGGCTAAGCGTCTCCGGCACGAAATGTTCGTCAAAGGATTTTATGCGCACAAGCAATGTATATGTAAACTACTACGTATTTGCACAATGCTGTAAAGTTAAATTATTTTTGCGAATTCACAGTAAATTATAAATATAATAATTGAGAGATAAATTAAAGTGTAACAACAGGATGCAGAATTATATCCATCGACGGAAGCAGTAACATGAATGTCACAGACAATCGTAATAGCAGCAAAAGCTTATTAAATACATATACCTATAATTAAAAAACAACCACAACGGGTAGGCCTTGAGTGGTGAGAACGTTGTGGCGTACACGAAACATTAGGCAAAGGCCTACCCACTACTGGGTAATTAGGTGGTTACTAAACGATGAAAAATTATTTAATAAATTATATTCGAATGAAAAAGTACTTTTTCAGACATACAGTGAACTCAACAGATAAACGATATTAATTGTAAAGAGGGTAAATGTTGCTTCTTGCGACTAAGAGCTTCTGCGAATTTCAGGTACTGAGATGTATTTTTTACCACCATTCCACAGGATTGTGGGGTCTTAGATATTTGATTGTTACACAGTGCGGATAGACATTGCTGTATTGCTAGCTGCAGAAAAATTCTCATATAAGCTTGATCTAAAGTGTGTACTACACTAGTGCAATATATTAAATGTTCATGGATAGACATTTTTTTCGTCTTTTATCAGACTATACATAATTCGATTATGTGGCATAACATTTCCCAATGCGGTTATTGTAAAATTTGGGAAACGAACAGTCTAGAGTCTGTTCACAATTGGAAATACTGTTTCGTCAGCTAATTATTAAAAAAATTTACGTATTCGTGAAAAAATGTAACCCTGTTTACATGTATCCAACGTCATAAACGTCTTGAATAAAATTTCAGACACCAGTTGCACTCCGCCTACTGTTTAGATGTTAGGGGAGAAAAACTAATGATGGCTGAAAATATACTAACCTACGCAAAGCCAGTATAGCCGCCTATATTTTCACGTTAATATACATGTTTAGGCCCTAACCTGAATCATAGGTGTTTTTATACCTAGTTAGGGTACGACCATGCAGCCCCTTTAGCGTTCCTCTAATACCAAGATAAATATTTCAAACAAAAGTCCGTGCAGACGTATTTCAGACAGTATAATTAGTTAAATTGTTTCAGTTGTAACAAGTGTAAAAAAAAAAAAAAAAAAAAACCCAAAACCCCCCCAACTGTGTTCCAGTATAAAGGAACCAACAAGCATAAACTATGAGCAACTTGAACAAGTCAGGGAACGACTATACTTTATTGAGCCACAAAGTAAACATGACAAGTGAGCAAAACTGAATGATCACCGCTTTAAATACAAGAAGTGTTGCATCATACAGGATGATGCAACAACGCCCACGCAATGTCTGTATTGCATCAGATTTCATCATGATTACATCAGATTTTCGTCATCAGTCTTGAACAGTGTTCATGCTGTTTGGTTGTGCATAGCATAACACCTCCCGACCAGCTTTGGGGAGGTCCCTAAAGCGATTTAGCAGCAGTCTCGTTTTGGGGGTCGTCGCGGTCGGGTTGACCGGCGTGGATTGTCCGGCCCATACTCCGGATCGGTTTGAATCGGAGCCACTTCAGCCGTCGGCGTCGTTGGAGCAAACACCGGAGTGAACCCGGGCTCGCCATCTTCATCGCTGATGACACGCGGTTGGAGTTGGTTGATATGGCGGCGCCAGATCGGACCTCGCGGGAGCACTCGAACGTTGACGCTGCGGGGCCCGAGCACCATTGTGACGACGGCCGGAACCCACCGGGCTTGTCGATCACGTCGGGGACCGCAATAGAGGGCATAGCATGCAGACCCGATAGCATAGCCTTGAGCGATGCGGCCCACTTTCGCATTGTCCTGGGATTTGGCGGCATCTCGGGATTGACGACCTTGAGCGACATGTGGCGGTGATGGCAGCAAGGTGTCGATCTTGCTACGGATTTGCCGTCCATTCAGCAGCTCGCTGGGAGACAACCCCGGTTCCAACGGTGTGCGGCGATACTGAATGAGGAAATCGTGCAGTGCTTCTTTGACTGGAAGCGATGACTTGCGGATGGCCTGTTTGAACGTTTGAATCATACGTTCGGCTGCTCCGTTGGTGGCAGGGTGATACGGCGCCCCGGTCAGATGAACAATTCCTTTGTCGTGACAAAAGGATTGAAATTCTTCCGAGCAAAATGAGGTACCATTGTCGGACACTATGGTATGAGGATATCCAAAATGGCCAAATGCATCCCGAAGTAGAGCGATTGTCGTGGCTGAGGAAATCGAGGAAGTCGGATAAACGCACGGATATTTGGAGTACGCATCGACCAATATCAACCAATTGCTGCCCATGAAGTTGATCGCGTGGTCAATGTGAACCCGACTCCATGGCTTTTCGGGCATCATCCACGGATGAATCGTCGCATTGGACGGAGCGTTTTGATGTGCGGAACATCCCTCGCACAAGCGACAAACGTCCGTGATGTCGCTGTCGAGTCCTGGCCAATAAACGGCTGTACGAGCCAACTGCTTCATTCGTTGTATTCCGAAATGACCTGTGTGCAGGATCTGGAGGACGGAACGGCGAAGGGTTGTTGGAACCACGATCCGGGAACCGTACAGCAAGCAACCATGGAGTGTCGACAGTGAATTGGCCAGCTTGCGGTAGTCGTTGACGGACTCTGAACTCCGACCCGCGTCGATAGATTTGTCGCACGGCCATCCTTCCCTCACAAAGCGTAGGAGTTGGGAGATAACAGGATCCTTCGCGGATTCTTTGGCCATTGATTGTGCATCGGTTGGTCGAACCTGAAGGCTTATCGTTCTAATTTGGCAGACTGTGTCGACGTCTGCTTCGCCTTCATCTTTGTCGAACTTAATGTCGGACCCCCTGGGGAGACGACTCAGGACATCGGCGTTTCCATGTTCTGACGTTCTCCGATATTCGATCGTATAGTCGTACTGCTGCAGTTGATGCGACCATCGGGCCAGACGATTTGCAGCGAGAGCTGGCGTCGCCTTGGTCGGGTTGAACAGCGAGAGCAGCGGCTTGTGGTCGGTGACCAAGACGAATTTGTTGCCGTATAGGAATTGATGGAACTTCTGTAAGCCGAAGACAATCGACAACGCTTCTCGTTGGATTTGACTGTACCGCCGTTGAGCGTCGGTGAGAGTCTTTGAAACGTAGGCGATCGGGCGCTCGCTACCGTCGTCGTAGCGGTGGAACAGGACGGCTCCGATCCCTACTTCAGATGCGTCACACGAGATTCCAATAGGCACGGACGGATTGTAATGGGCGAGGACTGTCTCGGTGCACAGCAGATCCTTGAGTTGTTGGAAACTGGCTTGCTCGGCAGCACCCCATTGCCATGGAACCTCCTTCTTTGTCAATCGATTGAGTGGGGCGACGACCGTTGACAAATGCGGGATAAACTTCCCATAGAATTGAATGGCACCCAGGAACGACCGTAGGCTTGCTACGTCGTGAGGCGGAGGCATCTCCCGAACGGCGTCGACTTTGGGACCCTTGGCGATTCCGTCGTTGGACATCGTGTGGCCCAAATATTCGACCTTCGACTGAGCGAACGAACATTTCTCCAAACGACATCGAAGACCCTTATCGCTGAGCCGTTGAAGCAAGGCTTTGAGATTGTGCAGATGGTCGCCAGCATCCACTCCGCTGACGAGGATGTCGTCCAGATATACGGCCACTCCACTCAAATCGGCGGTTAGTTGCTCCATTATTTCTTGGAAGTAACCCGGCGCTGATTTGATTCCAAATGGGAGCCGAAGTTGAAGAAGCACCCCACGATGAGTGCTGAGGGCGAGCTGCCGTTGACTTTCGGGAGCCAGGGGAATCTGATTATAAGCATCGGCGAGGTCGATTTTGGTGAATCCGTATCCACCACCCAACTTGCGCATCAAATCCTCCGGCAACGGAATGGGTTGTCGGTGGGATTCCAGCTGGGGATTGACGGTGACGGAGTAATCGCCGCAAACTCGGAGCTTTGACTTGGATTGACCCGGCAAAGGGGGTTTGCGAATTGGAACCACGGGCGTCCCGTAGTTGTTGAACTGAGTTGGCTTCCACACCCCTCTCGTGATTCCGGCGTCGTAAGCTTGGGCGAGGTCTGCTTGCAGGGCGAAGGGCACCGGTCGTGGCTTGCAGAACACGGGCACCGAATCAGCTTTGAACTGGACCTTGAGTTCGAAGTCCTTGAGACAACCCAGCTCCGGTTTGAAGAGATCCGGAAATTGGAGGCAAAGATCTTTGCACTGCTGTTGAAGCTTGACGTCGACCTCTTGACGGGATTGAATTGATCGCACCCCGGCCATGGCTGTTGATTGCGACTTGTGGGAAATCGCCAGCTTGTTGAGGTCGATATCGAGACGGACAATGGCGTTGCGGCCAAGCAGGTTGAGTTTGGGGATTTGGACCACATTGAAATCGATAGATTTGTCGGGACCCCCGGGTAGGCTTGTCGTTGCTGTGAAGGAACCCGTCACTGGAAGGGGATTTCCGGTTGCACTGGCATATTGTCCATTGATTGAACCCAAGCGAGGCTTGCCTAGGGTGGCCCAAACCTCTTCGCTGCAGAAGTTGTCGGGAGACCCGGTATCGACCTCGAAACCCACCGCTTTACCTTGGATCAAGATTTGTTGTTTGAATTGAGGCTCGGTTGACATCACCTGTTGAACCCGATTGGATCCCACTTGATGGATGGTGTTAACCACTGGAAGGCCTCGTTTTTTGGAAAGGCATACGGCTTGAATGTGACCCTTCTTATGGCAGTGATTGCACTCCGTATCCTTGTGACGACAATCTTTACCTGCGTGATCCGTTTTGCCGCATCGACCACACGTCCCCTTCGGAAACCGGAACGACCCATGGGGAGACCCGGTTGTCGCGGACTGCTGCGGCTTGACCTTGGGGATTTTGCCTGGTTTGCTCCGTTGATTCTGCTTGGAACCCGGGGAAATTGAATGAACAGCCCTCGAGGAACCGCCATATACCGTTTCCTTCGCCACCTTGGCTGCATCCTCTGTTTCCAATGCGACAGTGATGGCCCGAGCGAACGTCAATTCATCGTCCTTGATTTTGAACAGGGCCTTGAGCACCGCCTCGTTGTTGATCGAACAAATGAACCGGGTCCTCAGGGCTTCGTCGAGCGGATCGGTGATGGCGGGGAAATCGCATGTTACAGCATCGGCTCGAATCCTGGCGGCGAGCTCCTGGACGGTTTCGCCCGGCTTGCGCGTCATCGTCGACCAGAATTTGAATCGCTCGCGGACGGTGTACAGCTTGGGATCGAATTGAGACTTCATGTAGGCCTCGATTTGTTCGATGTCCAACTGATTGACGTCCTTCGGGGGCGACTCTTGTGAAGCCAGATTCGCCAGCAGCTTGTACGTCACCGGCGCTTGGTTGGTGAGGAAAACCTGCGCTTGTTTCGCCCTGGGAATGGAGTGAGCACCGGCAAATGTGATGAACCGGGCCCAGTAATCGTGCCATAGCTCGGCGGTCGGATCGAACCCATTGAACGGCGGAACGATTGATTTCGAACCCTCGGTCTCGCACCTTGAGAGCGCCGCGAGCAGGGCTTGGTTTTGTTCCCGCAGGATTGCCATCTGCGCCTCGTGCTGTTGTTGGAGCACCTTGATCAGCTGGGCGGTTTCGGACATCTCGGTGAACGGCTACGAACCCGGATAATTGACGTCGGCTTGAAACCCGGTTTGATCAGTGACCCAGGTGATTCGGTAACGGCAGAACCACGGTTGACTGACAGCTCGAAGGAACGATTGAACCCCGAATCGATTGACCAACCGTTGCTTCGCGGACCGATTGACCCACGGAACGGTTGACTTGTGGACCGGTTGACCAACGGAACGGTTGGCGCAGTAACAGACCCACGGATCGAACAGACTTGCACCGCGTCGTAGGATCGTAACGACTGCAACTGCTTGAGGTAGGAGCGAAAACAGGAAAATCAAACGTTGAAGAAAACAGTTTCAGCTGAGTTGAAAATAACCTGATCGCCAATTGTTGTGTTCCAGTATAAAGGAACCAACAAGCATAAACTATGAGCAACTTGAACAAGTCAGGGAACGACTATACTTTATTGAGCCACAAAGTAAACATGACAAGTGAGCAAAACTGAATGATCACCGCTTTAAATACAAGAAGTGTTGCATCATACAGGATGATGCAACAACGCCCACGCAATGTCTGTATTGCATCAGATTTCATCATGATTACATCAGATTTTCGTCATCAGTCTTGAACAGTGTTCATGCTGTTTGGTTGTGCATAGCATAACACATCTGAAGACGACCAGCCTCCAGATCCCTATGATATCGGCATGTTTATCCAACGCGGAACAATCGACAATGATACCAAACATAGATTGCTAACGAACCCTTTCCGACCGCCGACAGGGTACAATTTCAAAGCAGACGCCGTAGGAACACGAACGTTTCGGCACGCCTGGTTAGCGCAGTACGCTCCTTGGTTAGCATATTCGCCTCATCTCAAAGGGGCCCTAACTTGGTGGTCAACGATCTGAATGCGGTTCCAGACATTCGCAACTCGGTGGGAACAATTAAAAGTGTAATCAAATTCTTTAGGGACAGTCCAATGCGAAGAGCAACCATTCCCAATGTGCCTTTGCTCTCCGAAACGCGGTGGTCCGAAAAATACAAGAGCATACGTATGTTTTATGAAAAATTCGGGGACATTATGGGACAGCTTGACGATTTTGCAACGACAGCTTCGGGAAAGACCCGGCAGGACGCGCATCAGCTATCCTGCTCTTGCAGTAATTCCTCATTTTTGTTCTGCCTGGTCACAATGGCAAAATATTCGGCCTTATTAGAGCCAGTAACACAGTCACTGCAATCAGTGCAAATGAATCTCATCAACGTGCAGCTACACATCCAAGAATTACTTAATATTTTTGATGAACATCGTCGAAATGCAGAAAATCGATTCAGAGAAGACATTTTGGCGAAGGCAACTGAAATTGCGGACCGGCTTAATCTTACGCTTCAACTTCCGCGGCAATGCGGCCGCCAGCAACATCGATCAAACACAGGCGCTGCTACCATCGAAGATTATTTTCGGCAAAATATGTATATTCCCTACCTCGACTCACTCATTTCGTCACTTCAGGCCCGTTTTTCATCAGCCAGTGGGCCACAGCGTCATCTTTTCAATCTCCAACCGTCCGCAATGAATAAATTATCTCGCAATGACTTCAAACAAACTGTTCGCGAAATTCACCACTTATATGATATTGACAATTTCGAAATTGAGGCGTCAGGGTGGTACGATTTCTGGCAGGGCAAGGACGGAAACAACTTTTCAATACCTGAACTGCTTACCTATACGAAGTTTTATCCAGCAATTCGTCAAGCGCTTCACATCCTTCTGATTTTGCCTGCGACCACTTGTACTGTCGAACGATCTTTTAGCACTTTGCGGAGAGTCAAAACATGGCTACGGTCGACAATGGGCGAGGAACGTCTTTCCGGCTTATGTATGTTGAGTGTGCACAGAGGACGAGTGAATACGAAGAAGATTGAGTTCATAAATGGCGTTATTGATTTGTTTGCAACCGATCGAAGACGGTTGCAATTTCTGTTTCAAGAGTGACTGACAGTGTAAGTCTATTAGGCTGTATAAACTTTGAAGTAGTTTGCAATGTCAATTTCATGTTATATATGCAGCAACTACTGACGATGTTTTTGGGTGTGGGATGAAACATGCATATCTGAAAACCGTAATTGTGCTGTGAAGTAGAACTGAATTTTAAGCAAAACTTAGAGAAAGACCGCCAATTTTGTGTTTACAAGTTGCCTTAATGCGGTGCGGTAAACGAGTCTTAAATAAGAAAAAAATTCTTGCCCCCCTCTGGAAAAATTTCTGCGGGCGCCCTTGGCTGGTATGACAGTTGTCGTAAGAAAAGCTTTATATTACAGATAACGAGAAATACAAACACATATCAATAGTTTGTAAAATGCTAAACAGCTCAGGGTGAAAAAGCACCATTGAAGGCTGATTGGAGCAATGATGAACTCAAATTAAGATGTACTTGATTTGCTGTCTAATTCAAAAACAAGACGGCTTTATAGACGTAACCATTTGCGCAGAATTTGTGAGTTCCTTTCCAACTAAAAATATGATATTAATAAATATTTCAAAACGTGATGTGCTGCGACTAGGCTAAACACCATAAGACATCAAAATGGCTTAGTAACAATCGCGAAATGTTTCACATAGTTAGAGGTAACGATCGCAAATGACCTTACAGTTTATAACCAACTTTAATAATATAACATTGTAAGCCTGTCACGTGCAAAAACAACGAGCTCACAGCAGTACAGCCACATAGAGCACGCAATACACCATATAAACAATGTGAGTCTTCAACTGCTGACAGGGATATCGCAAGCTCTTCAAAACTGGAGGAAGTGGGCCTTTACAAGAGTTTCATTAGAACCCCCACCAGTTAGTATTTTCACGTTTTTCTTGAAAAAAAGTAGACGGGGCTTGCCTCAACAGCTCACACTCCTGCGACGCCTCTGGCCGTTGGAACTATAGAGGTTGGTCCCGGCTAGCGTAAATTCGTTGCACCTCAATCTTGCACCTGAAACAACCTACGAACACTGTTTAACGAGTACACGTTAATTGCGAGAAGAAATGTGGACACAATCGGATATAACATGTTTTATACGCAGAACTTAACAGTTTATTAGAGTACAACCGCATTTAAAGGAGATATGCATAAGCGGCGGTATTCCCACATTCCATCTGCATTAGTAGTTACCAGTTTATTACGGGTATGTTGACTATTGTGTAATATAATATAAAAAAATTTAGCTTGTAAATTGATTGATCGGTTGATACAGCAGTAAATTTTGCAAGTTAAAAACTGGTAACGACTATATGTTCAATTTGCCACGGAATTAGGATTGCGATTGAGATCATTACTAACGATTTACAGTGTATGTAATACGTATAATGTGAGCCAGTATAATAGTGTAACTCGGTAGCCAATTTTTACATTACTTGCTTTGAAACGATTAATATATTTCTTGTTCCTAATGTTATGCTAATTAAATCTTAGAACCTTCGGTAAGACTCTGACAGACCAAACTACTACAGAGTTGTTTTGTCCCGTTCGTAGTCTACTGCGCTTTCCTCAACCAGACATTTTGGTACCATTCAGACACTAGATTCTACAACCTTCGAGTAACTGGTACCGTCGTGTAATATTTTAATAAGTATATAAATATTTAGATATAGCGAGCTACAGAATATAAACGAGATACCATAGGTACGACAATAATATATTAAGTTAAAATAGCTGCAGCCAAATGTGTTTAATTTCCTCCACAGTCGAAGAGCTAGACTCTTTCAGTTATAATTAATAGACTATTAATTCTGTGCAAGTTACATAGATTCCTGAGTGTGTCAATGACAAAATTGACAGCACGATGCATTTACTGTTCGGACACTGGAGTAAACTGTGTCGATGATATGACATTGGTCGGTTGCGACATCTAGCGAAAGCTTCATATCTATTCTGTGAATTGAGTAGGATACTATAAGATAAGGCAATGCACGAGTGTGCAACGAGCGACCTTTATCATTACAGATACGTTTGCATAATTCGCCGTGGTTTTCAGCAACCTCTAAAGACTTTGTAACCAAAGATGCAACAAATTGTAGCATTATATTGAAAACAATGAAATCGCGCGTGGCTTAAAGACCGGGCAGTGGATACGGTGCAAATCGAAATAGGTACCTCGGTCGCTGACAGTGGCGCACCGCACAGGGGTTGTGGGTCCGGATCTCACCCCCTGATTGCACACAGAAGGGTCTACACTGGGACGGACCCTACAGTTTTCGCACGGTTGGACTTCAATATCTTTAAAATTTGGCGGCCTCATTTTACCTTATTTTTGCTAAAAGTGTCACTAACTTTTGCCAATTTGTGCTACATTTTCCAAAATCCTGGCTGGAAAATTTTGTGTAACTAAGCTTGTGTGGCTCGTACAGCTGAACCATACCTGCTAATATGGGAACTTACACCCTGAGACTCTTACACCCCGACAGATCGCACCAACCACCGGCAGCGCAGGTGCTCGATCGCCCCTTAATCACACTAACGGGCTAACTGCCGTGCCACTAGATGCGGAGACTTTTTCCAATTTTACCATATTTTTGCTAAATCTTTCCTCAATTTTTGTCAATTTGTGGCAATTTTTACCAAAATTTTCCCAAGTATACCAAAATTTTTCATGCGCCTTAGGCGCGCTTTGGAGTAGGGTAATTGTAGTTTGGGGATGTTGCATGGAGGGTAAATGTTGTTTGAAGACTCAACCCTCAGAGGGTAACCACGTACCTAGTTATCACTGGCGGATTCAAGAAATTGTTGCGGTGGCGCATAGCGGGGATCTAAAAAATGTAACAGGGATGCGTATGCTATGGGTGTTCATAGAGGGGTGGGGTTACCCCTCAACTTGAAGCCATATTTGCCCCTGAAGATTCAGCACCTCTCCCACCCTGTACAGTATACTGGCGAGAAATATTGATAAAATTGCATAAGAATTGTGAATTTTACTAAAATGTCCATTAATTAGCGAACACCAAAAGTTGGGGAGAGTACGCTAAAGTTTTGAAAATTTTAGCGGAAATGACAGAAATTCCAAAAATCCATTGCTGACCTAAAACTGCGAAGGGTGAGTACGCCCCCACTGACCTATTAGATCCGTTTATGCCCCTTATGAACGCCTATGTGCTATATACCTCGTCAGTCATTTGTCCATTGTCGTACGCAGCGCGATTATGGTAATGAAGCATCCGTAACTGTCACGGTCATGATATGTAAGTAGATCTGTGCCATGTTTTGAGTTTACGTGTTTAATTACCATGCATTAGTTAGCCTTTGTCTTTAACAAGGTCTTTGTTATAGACTACATTTCACATGTACTGTATGATAATGTTATTTGAAATGTAATTGCTGGTGCTGCTGATATATATATTTAAAGCACAATTTTAATGAACACGCACGTGTCACACAGTGAGACAAGATCGCAAATCTTCATTTCTAAACTTGTGGAAGGAACAAAAGTGATTATTTTTAATTTAGCTAAATAATAAAAATCTTTGCCAAATATTCAAAAACTTTTTAATTAACAAAACACTCATAGAATGATTTTGTCGCTATAGCATTCAATTTGTTATTAAAGCTGTATTATCGTAAAATTGGTGAATAATTCTGAGTGTTAAATATGTAATTTATAAGCTATATTGACCATAAATTTATAAAATGAGTTGATAATCTGTGATGATGCTTGGATAGTTCAATAGATATACCCCGTTATTAGGCATTTAGGGACTCTCAATGTATAAATACATAGTGGACAAATTGCTCTACAAAATGAGACCTTAGTATATTGAGCGGTTGCTGAGATATTGCAGTTTTCGTGTATTCTGGAACCAATGGGCGGATGGGACCACCTAAAACACGTTTTGACCCAACCCTGCAATGTTAATAGCATGACATCAACAGTAGCTACATAGGGAATGAATTGTTGCACGAAATTAGATCAAAGCACCCATATAGCTTGCGTGGTTGCGAGGAAAATGCAGTTCAGTGCATTTTGTCAATTATGGGCCCATTAAAACCACTTCTGACCCGAATCGTATTTCTAAAAAAGCAAATTAGCAAACCCTATACATAGCCTTTTGAAGGGTTATTTGCTCTACAAAATCAGATCAATTTGACCCAGATATTTGCACCGGTTTTCAAGATACAATTCATGATGTGATTTTTTTGCCCCCTCCACGACCCGACCCCCTTCGACCCGTTTTCCGGTGGAAGATGTTGGAATGATGCTTCGCACGCGCGCCTAGCTAAAGGGTCCAAACAGACATTTCAAACTTTCAAATGAGATATCATGCTAACCAATCTGACCAGCCAAAGTTGAGTTTGCGTGTTACCCTAAAACCCTCAATAACGACGAATGTAAAATTCCACCACTACACGGCTGGTAAGAATTCTTTGGTTTCTCCGGTTATCCCACAAAATTGGAAACTTTTGAAGATACAGCGGCACTCGTGTAGCGAAATCCACCACAGCTATCCACGACGAATGATGTATATATATCATTTAGGAAAAAGAACAACTTATAGTGACGGTTCGGGGCGGCAGCCCACCGACTTAGTTTTAGGCTTAGTATAAGTTATATAACGCGTGAAGCTTAGACTAACGCTTAGAAATAGGGTAAGGCTTTCTCTACACCAGTACCGATACAGCAATAATTTTGGTATCATTCGACTGAGCTCGCCGAATTGCAACATAAAATATCCATTTCGAGCAGTCTTAGGGCAAAATATTTTTTCGATTTTTTGTTTTTTCAGAGGTTCCACCTCGGAATTCAAAAGTTTCGAACTTCATTGAGAGATGAGTCGAGTGGTGGAAAAGTTAGCTGAATCGATTCATAGGTTAAGGAGTTATTTCCATTTATGTTAAATCCTAAGTCTAAGCTTAAGGCTAAACCAACCCATGAACCGATAGCGTTGATTTAGCGACCGCTGAACTCATTAGCACGGTTCGAACGATATACAACTTCATGCATTTATAGAGAAAAATTTTTTCGAAAATTTTGGGTACGTGGGGGAACCCAAAAAATTGAAAGTTTTTTGTCTTAAAGCTGGTTGAAATGGATCTTTTGTGATCCAGCTTGTCAAGGGGGTCGGATGGTACCGAGATTATTGATGTATTTTCAAAATTGACCAACTTCGTCCAGGGGTACAACCGAAAAAAAGTCGATTTCTTCGCATGGCTTCTTTAAATCACTACACTTGAATTCAAATACTGCAAAAACATTGTGTCTGGTGTGTCATTTAAGCATCGAAATTTCGGCAATTTGCGAAATACACGGCAGCTCAAGCAGCACGTTACACTGAAATGATGTTAAATCAACATACGTTAATATTAAAATTCAGCTGATTCTACACAGCTAAACATTTGTGTCATCAGATATTTTTCAGATATATAATGATAGCAAATTCCGTTATCAGCTTATCAACCTTAACGCAAAGCTAACACGAATGTTCTATATTAAGGCTCAAAGCGAGATGATACGTTTCATTTGACCCAGTGGTGCAGGTTAACTTGGAGCGGAGAAATTCAAACCATTAAGGGAAACGTGCTGAACGTTGCAAACACGGATTTGACAGCACCCAGCTGCGTAGGGTCCCCCTTTCGGAGAGACTTTTCATTAGCAGTTAATGACCTATCGCGATAGGGTTTTGCAAAACCAGGTAGAAATCGTTCACGTATTATAGATTCGTGATTATATTTTGTACTCATCGTCAACAACAATAAACTCTAAATCTAGTGTTTTGCTTTCAGAACTTAATGCTCCAGTATTTATTGAATAATGTAGTCGTTTACCGCCTGTTTTTACCGATTTGAATGCTCATAACAATATTTAGTATCAGACATTGGCTATTAATCTCAAAAAAAGCCTCGCATGGCTGCAAACCATCTTTCAGGTGCGGAACAACGTAAGCGTAAATCGGAAAATGAGGCGAAGATGGCCGAAACTGTCAAAAAATTCTCTCAGATAACTGACATTTTTCTAAGCCTGGAACTGCAAAAGGTCAAAATGATTCGTCTGACTCTGATTTTGAAATGCACGTCGAACTTGATCCGCCGTTTAATGACGGATCTGATCCCGAGTGTTAGCCGTCATATGAAGTGTGGCGGTTTGCGAAACTGAATGCTCATTCTGTCGATTAAGCCTATTAAAAATTGTTTTCGATCCATAATGAAACAGGAACGCCTAAACGCTCTGGCAATTCTCTCTTTGCAAAACGACTTAAGTAAGCAGCTGACTTATGAAGACGTGATAGAAAAATTTGCAAAACAGAAAGCTCGAAAAGTGTGCATTTGAGGTAACAGTTGCTTATGTTTACATAACTTTTGTTCTCATTTTACTAGATTGTTAAATTAAAATATCAGGCAGTGCAGCCTGCAGGAATAGCTTCATGAAACCGAAACGTCATAATGTGTCTCATCCACTTCAGGGTATTAATTGGGTGTATAGTGAAGGATTAGATTCAGAGCCACCGCACTGAAACTATAGGCTGAAAGATTTTTGGTTTGGAAACGCATAAAATTTTATGAAACAACACTGTTTGTTAGGGCCACCGAGCCTGGTCTGCGTAGCGACCCCCCAGACCTAAATCGGTACTGGAATGTTGAATATATACTTGCGGCAATTGCGATTGGCTTACTTTTGTTTACGGATTAATAAGGGAATTGTAATTTGTTTAACTACTTATTTGGTCTCGTTCATTTGGTTTGACCTATGACCACAAGAAAACGAGTTTGTTAACAAAACTTATTTAAATAATGGCAACGTTGTGTCGTTGCGGAGACTTTAAAAAAACCCATTTGTTGAACACAAATAAAAATATATATTGCTAAATCGTGTTAGTGTTGAACCTAGTGATCTTTAATGGAACGGCATAGCCAATAGTAACATTATATATGTACCAAACACAGTAGTATCACCTTATACAGAAAATCTCATGAATTGGAAGTAATGCGATAGTCAATATATGTTACGTGGGAAATAATTTACGTAAATGCACATGATTGATATATGAGAGACAAAACCACCGCCACAGACAAAGTTACCTAACAAGCTTAGCCAGACAGCGTGACCGCTCATAGTTTTCTTTTACACAAAGTCTTGTACGCTGAGGATTCAAAGCATTTTAAGCAAATTGACAAAGTATGGAGTAATGATGACCATTGCTACGTCGGCTGAGGGAAAAGTCAATAGATTGCCAATTGGTATATGAAGTAAAATAAACCATGCGGGCGTTTCTTTTGACCCGTCTGAGGTAAAAGGCTTTGTTATCTATTTAAGAGGTGCTATATGTAGATCCAGGCTGAAGATTATGAACTTAAGATGTAATAGCCTGAACAGCTTGGAAATAATTATTACATAGTTGTACATATATGGTGGTAACTACTGAAATAGCAACTTTACATTATGGAATTTCTGACTAATAATCAAGTTCCCCCAGCCTAGGTAAATGCCTGCACTCATGTGAAATGAGAGAAAAATTTTTCTTCGTCTCTTTATGGAATTAAATGCATCTACAAAGCCCGTATTTTCATGCTCAAAATTTTTGTTACAGGTCTATATACTTCTTAACACGTGTATTCTGTCTTTACGGTACCATATGACTATTTAGATGATTTAGGATTCAATTTAGTTCTTCAACAAATCTTCTATAGTTGGTCACCTATAAAGACGTGACAAGAAGGATAAGAGCAGATAAACCTCGCAATTTGTAGTTGCGTTTAACCGTATGAGCGCCTGGCAAATTTTAAGAGCCGGAATGGACGACAAGTTTTAAGCAATTGATGTCACTTTGTTATTTTCTGAGGTTATGCATGAAATAAGTCATTGAAATATATAAAACGTTACCACAAGCTCCGTGACTCAAATCGTTTTAGAAACCCATGACCAGACTTCTAATTACTACACAACGGGAATACGTTGGAAATGTATCTTCATATATATCCAGTTTCGATAGCACATAACAAAAACAATATTACAGCCAGTACTACAGTGGTAACGGAATTCTCATTGACGTGGCGTTTTGTGCACTAGAGACAATGAGCATGGTGTTCCGACTACGAGAAAAAACAAATCTCCGATGACAGGAGGGAGATGCCGGTACTATTTAAGCTTTGAGATGTGTATTTTAGTTCTAACGAAATACTATATCACAAACACCAACACCAGCCATAACAGACAGTGATTACCCTGCCCCACACAATATTTAATGGTATCATGGTATAGTGCAGCGACGCTTAAAGTTAACCGCGATTTACATGACTAAATTTTAGGTGACTATTAGAAGCGAGAATTTAGGCTCCTGGCTCGACTCTAGAGCCGACCAGAACCGAACCTATAATGGCTGAAGAACCGAGCTAGAACCTCAGATGTATCTGTAAAAACCGAACCGTGTCCAGTTTGAAAAGATGCAGTCGGTTCTTAAAAGGTCTTTCACAAAACAAAAACAAAACATAACTGTAACAGCCGCCAACAACAAGAACTGTCGAGATTTCTCGGCTCTGATATTAAAAGCTCTAAAGGCAACTATGTATAGTTCCTTTGGCGGGTTCTATTTTCTCAACTTTCTTCTAAATCGCGAACTACTATTATTAGGAGCCTATCATCCGAGCCTGGCTTTTCATCGGAAGAGACAAGGCAAACCCCTGACATGGTCGGGAAGAGCCGAACCAGAGCCTGGAAATCCGGCCTTTTCTCAACTCTAGTGACTATGGTAGCAAAATTACTGCCGCCGGATAAGAATTAACAAACGACATTCGTGACTAAAACCTTACGTCACCATGACCTAACATCATAGCCCAAAAGCAATAATTTAGCAATTAAAACATTGTTTTGCGAAATACAATAAATCTCAAAAATCTCTCAAAAATACAGCAACGCACATATTCGCCTGCTGAAACTGAAAATCCGCGAATAACTGGTCATACTAATTAAAAGAAAGATTTTACCAGCAGTGTAAATACCGATAAAGTTTTCCTTAAATACTAGCTGACTTTAGAGAACCAAAAAATCTCTATTTATTAAAAAAGTCACACGACGATCGCAACAACCACAAGACAACAGGCTGTCGCTTTGTAAAAGAAGAAAAATTCTCTAATTTGTTAAAAAATATTGGAAAAATTCTTTTAATTACATATATATAATAACAGACAGATACATAACGAAACGACGCTTAAAGGTGGTTTTATAGAACTGTGGTTTTGTCGGTGGTCGTATTAAAATTCTGGTTGCCTAATTTCCGGCTTTATGAGTCACGTGTTTTATTTAACAGTGCGAGGGTTTTAGAGTTATATATCTAAAATTTTATTTCCGTTATACCAAATAAATAAATACACATATCTTAAAGATGTATGGTTTTATACATATTCTACACCGAACTATTTAAGTTTCGTGTAGTAATTAACAATATGCGTAAATTCAACTTCAATACATACGGTAACAAATCATATAGCCTTTTAACGTTAAAACATTGATCGGAACAGAGACATCAAAGTATTAAATACCTCTTGTCTCAAAAAAATAAAGAAAACCAGTAGGTAGTGCGTATGGAGCAAAATAGGACGATACATGATTTAACCAAAATAGTTACAAAAAATCACATAGGGTTTTCAATGAACTTCCATCCCGTGCCGCCACAAAACAAAAATTATGAAACCAACGTCTTAAATTATTAATATATTATTATATATTCATGTTGCGAGTGTGATTTATATATACAAATGCCCGATGAATTAGGGGTGGGCAGATGGAGGCTATACTAACACGTGGTTACCAAGTTCGCGATGGATAAATTATTTTCCATTAATAAATAGTGATTCCTTATAATAATTATGTTAAACTTCTTGTACATGCAGAATAGTTTTATAGAGTGATATATTTTACATCTCAATTCAGTACTGATCGATATTTTTGCAGAGAAGGCCAATGATAAAATTTGCGGCGCAAGCAGCATACGATCGTGGGTTCGAATTCTCTTTAAGATGCTGGCAACTCTGTAAACATTGGTATTAGACTAATCATTATCACAAGCATTTCATACACATATCGATATCCATAAGGTAAATAAATATTACAAAATGTCTAAGACCTCACATTCGTAAAAATACTACAATAACGCCAAAATATTTAACAGAGCTATATCTTCAAATTCAAATTTTTATTCAGTTCCTATGGTACATATGAGACTTTCAATTACTGCAATGTTCTGCTTCTGAAACGCCTTCACACGACTCGAGAATGAGAAATCATTAAACGTCGTTCACACAGCATGCTTACTAGCGTTCGCAGAACATTGCCACACATGTTTATAATAAAATAGAAAATTCGCATAAGGAAATGAATAATGTAAGGGCAGAAAGAGGGGTAAGACCTTGCCTCTTACATCTGCCTATATATAATAAGTTTAGTCGAAAAACAATTTATAGTGTAATCATGTTAAATATGACAATTTTGGCAAGGAAACATTGATAAAAATTATTTTGGTTCAGTGAAATAAAAACGGAAAGGAGGGGGTAGACATACTCACTAACACTTGTTTAAAGATTTCTACTAAATTTTAGAAACTGGCCCAAATCTATCTCCTTTAATAGTTCCTTGAATACTTGGAGACATGTTACACGCCATGTGCAAGTCATGTGTTCAAGTTCATATTTCAGCCAATTTTGACACAATCTTTGTGCCATTTGAACGATACGTTATACGGTAGAGGTCATGAAAAAACTGAATATTTGAAAATAGAGAAGCGATAACAAAAAATAGCAAACATTTGCTGCAAAATCTCATAGAAATATGCATAAACTGTCATTGCAGCAGTTTCAGTGCATGCTACTACAAATACGTGAAATGCCTCGCACAGTGGCAAACAAATCGAGTGTTTCCATTTCAAAAAAGTTCCCTTTGCAGATGTTTGTATGTTTGAGGATATTCGATATTATCTGAAGATCTTAATATGTTTGCGTGAATCCAGTCCGTTTATCGTGTGTCATGGAGAAAGTAAATTGCGAAAAGGGTATTTAATATATATCGATACTAACTTAGCCATACCACTCACTAGCAGAACATGAACAGCTGTTAATCATATTTGTTCAAAACTTCAAATTTTGCCTGATCAGACATATGTGTAACAATAAGAAGAGCAAAGCAATGTTTATAATGCGTATAGATAGAACCAGGGATATTTCTATACAAATATCGACCTACAACGCATACCATTGTACCATACCAGAACAGGTATTTGAGCAAATAAATACTAATTTCACGGATCAGTATTTTATAAAACGAAATATGAACTTTATCCACTGTAATTTATCAACCTTGTTATCTACAGTTATCAGCCATGTTGGTACATAGCTGTGAAATTTTAACTTAAAATTCGATTCAAGTGCTCTTAAACCAGATATTACGCTTACGAAATGATTTAGCGTTTCACTTTGAACACTGCCGATATTTGCATAACGAAACGATTATAATGACTAAATAAACAAATACATATTTACTGACATAATTCATTAAAGAACAATAATTAAGCAAAACAAGTATAATCAATATTCTATTGCAATTATGAGCGTTTAGTTTAGGTTATTTTAACTGGACGTCATGAGAACTGAAAAATAGATAAACAGAACGATAACATATAGAATAAATAAAGGAACAGATTAATAACGAAGTAGGATTACAACATAAGCACTTGATATGAAACAAATTTAGTAACAAATTTGCGTTTTGACAGATTAGAGCTGAACTATAGTGCTGACTTGTATCAACGTGGTCAGATAAGAGAACTTTTTAAAATATTGTCTTAACCCTAGAAATAAATGATCATTGGGGCTTTGCCACGTGAGCTCATTTTACGTTTCGAAGCAATCCGTCCAAGCTTATAAGGGCGTGCTTAGGATTTACATTTGAGAGAGGCCAAGTTCACGATATACATCACAATTTGTTAATTTTCAATGTTTGATACTTAAAAGCTTAAACTTTAAAAGCGTTTGGATGAAATAGCCCGCTGGCCTCCTTGAGTAGGCTAATGCAAGCTTACACAATTTGTTTGTTCAGGTATATAACTCTTAAAATCTGAAACAATTTGTCATTTTTATACTCAGCTGTGTATTTCATAAAACAAATTGGCAAATGAAACATAACTGGTATATATTTATAAAACACAATGTGATATTGATTGTCATAACTGGTATATATTTCATGAAACATATAAAAGCTAAAAACATATAACATCTGCACAAATCATAATAAAAATAACAATAAACTTAATAATAGTTATAAACTACACCGTAATAAAACAATAAATACCTTCGGAATATGTAGTTAGCTGTCCATAATGGTCGGCTTAAGACAAAAATTGTTTGTTATAAAACCGATAAAAAGGTATATACATAATATTCCCTGTACTCGATAGTCTATATTCTAATTTTCGTATTATCAAGATAATATATATAACATCGTGATTATGCACTTATCTGTTTGGTCGATCCACTCTTTCCTAAATCAAGAGTGCTATCCATGTGGCAATTGCAACCAGAAACACAGCGCATTTGAAAAGAATCATCCGATGACGAAACTAATTTTACGCTCCAATTCATTGTTGTTCCATTTCTCTATCCTCGAAAAGCATGCCTCGAGAATATTCTCACACAAGATTCAAAACTCAATATCTACTTTAACCACCCAAGCCAGCGTCTGTCAACGAGCGACTCCAGCGACTCCGACCAAAGTCTAGCTAACTAAGCTAATGCGCTAAGCAATACGAGAAATAAAATTGGATAAACTGCTGAGTAGCGATCCAGTATTGTTATTAATGTTGTTGTTGTTGTTGTGGACTTCGTGCGCCGCAGCTCAAGTGTCTACGTCCGTTCTGACTAATATTGATATCACGCTGAGATGTGCTTATAACTAACTAGATCGCGATGGCTCAAGTGAAACCGATTAATGACATGTGTCTAGATGAAATAGGTTTATGCGCATATTAATACACACATATATTTATATATATATACATATATACTTAAAGACGTGCAATACGATTCAGAGCAGTAGCAGTATGTATATATAAGAAACACACTTTTAATCACAACCCACAAAGCACAGGGACCGTCACATTTTTTGTTTTAAAATGAGTAAAATTAAAAACCCTGCAACATAGTATACTTATAAAAGCAATATTCTATGCTTTTATGCACATATATATCCACAGTGGGAAGAAGTCTTACGATTTTTTGTTCAAACACGATCAAAATCTTTACAGCAGTCCATTGTGGGTAAAAATAGAAGGGGTGCAACAACATTTTTCTTTTTCATACATCCACAGCTACTATGTAAAGAAAGTGGCTACAATTGATATTTACCTTTATTTAGGATCTAAAGTAGTTAGCTGCTTTACCTCAGTGTTTATAGTTATTATGGGTAATCTGCATACTGTACAAATCAAATGAAGGTTTATTAAAACGAAGTTACAGCATGCTATCTGCACCAATAGCATTGTAAGTCTGAGAGTGACATCGTTTCTGACTTGCAGAAGAGCAAACCTGTAGGATTTAAATAGAGAGTGGCACGATTTTGATACATCAAACGATGCTTTCATATAAGAGACGAATGCATGATGCTATTATGAAGATCAGACGCAGGTAAAGCACAATCACCAATGCAGTGTCTACTCCGTATATATCAGTCCCAAGTATCAAACATGAAAAGCGAACGCTACAGCCAGAGAAGCAAATAGAACAACAACGCACCAGTATGTCATTATGGCAGATCAAACATTGTAACCGAAGCCAATATTGCTAATGAGCGTGGCAGTGTACTCGTTGTTGTTAGCCATTAGCATCTGGCAACTGCTTATACCCACAGCACTTGACTCAAGCTTCGACCGGTTATAGCCATAGTTGAGACGGAAGCTGGAGCATTGGGGTGGCGCTAATGAGAGCTGAATTTACACAAAGTATTTCGCCATTATTTTTCCATCGTGGAAATTCACTATTATTATGAGTACAAAATTGGATTATAACAATGCCGCCGCGCTACGTTAGTACAACCTACGGATGTAAGAAGCCAAGAATGAACTGTAAACAAGGTCATATACTATATTTTGATTAAATTACTTCGTTAATGCTACGAAATTCAGCGCATGTGTTCATTAAATGTATAGTTGTTTATCCAGAATAGCGAGGTATGCATCCTTGCATGACTATAATTAATCAAAGCTACAATTTCCTAGCTACAAACGATTTTCGAGGATTGCACACCTTTACAGCCCTTTGCTATACGTATTAGGGGTCGGCATTATCGCATTTCGATAAACCTGACGGTAAGCTGCTAGGCATTATCTGCTAGGCAAACCGAACGTTTATCGCCAAGTCTCTTGCAATGCCCTATTTCCGTACAGTTGGTGGTCGGCCTTGTTTGCATTCCCTCGATGAACATAGGTCATGGCAGTCATCCTTCTGGTCGACCTGCGTCCATACCTAACTAACCTCCTACTGTTAATCGCCTGAAAGATTTGGGAGACAATTGTGGAAAAAACACTAAAACAGGTACTAAAACTGCACCAAGCTAAGATGTCATTCAAAGATTCATGTAATTTACTGGAATTAAGTGTATTTGGCTGAAATTAAAGCACATTACACAACAATTTATTGTTTTAGTACATTAGAATAAAAATGGTAGAGATTAAGCCACAATTTAACAGCAGAATACAAATGGCATCTGTTTCTATTAACTAAGAATTGCAAGAAATATTAAAGTTTACTAACAAACAGCGTACTGAAATACGGAAGGTTGGAGTAACGACGTTTGTATTAGGCGTTAACGCCGATATTTCGGGCTCGAAGGAGAGGACATAATGGGTCTAAGATTTGGGGATGGCCCGGCCGCAATTGAATCGACGTAGGTCCGGGCCGAATAGCCCGGCATGTTGACATGATCAAAATATTATTTGAATAATTTCATAATAAATCTAAACACATGAGTTTCTTCCTGAATTTCAAACATGTTGAACTGTTTTAGTGTCAGTGTACTGTTGTATTTAAGTGTTCTATATACCTATTTTTCAAGTTAAATTAATTTTTTAACTGAAACTATACTGACCCAACAGGAAATGACGGGATCCTTCCTCTTCTCCAAAATTGGAGATAGAGAAAACACATTGTATTTGTGTGTGTACCTACATAGGTGGAACATTTTACAAGTTCAAAAAATGAAATTATATTGATATTGTTTTAGTTCTATTTTTCAGGTCCAACAATTCTTATCTAGATTTAGAAGCATTTAGTAGAATCTAATCATGACCCACATTCAATTGTGCAAGAAAAGCTCTTAAACTATATAAGTCAGACTCCAGCTACATCAGAAAGTTAGCTTTTAATCATAATTTGATACAGGTAAAACGTATTTGCATGAGTTTGACAAAAATTTATATCCCGCACATATTTGGTACATTTGATTTAACGGTGACAGTGATAATAATTATAAACAAAAATAATTTTTGGAATTTTTTAAACGCGTGATTGTCGCGGTGCGAAACACTTCTTCCAGGCATAACTCTTGACCCCTTTTATGAATCAAAGCGCAATTGAACACATTGTTAGAACTACGAGATAGGGATTAACTAACAGATGAACTATATTTGATGAACCGTTTCATTTTCACACAAATATGCAATTTGTATAACGTTGAAAAGTAACGGTAGGTCCAACTCGTATAGTTTGGCTTTCCTACCCAAATTAGGACAAAACCAACACGATTTGGAGGTTTTTTGATTTTGTCATTTGGGGTTCCAAACATTTCAATTATGTCCGTTACAAGTTGCATCGGATTGAAATATGGAGCTCATGTAACCCCTTCATCGGGACTGGGATTATGCGTTTTTGGGCTATGATCCAAAGTTTAAAAATATCCTAAAATGTTAAATTTAAAATTTTCGAAATATTGAGTATTTGTTTTTCTGCTGAGTGTGAACGATGGGTTAATAGTATATATAGGGATTATATGGTAGACGCAGGCACGCGGAAACTCTTAGCAAAAAGTGCGCATATTTGGCAAAAATTGGAGAAAGTTTAGCAAAATTTTAGAAAAATAGGTTGTACCCGCTTGCCAAACACCCTATCCCGTATTAACTGTCTATCCTCCTAAGCAAATGACCTGGGCCACCTATTCCATTAAACACAGTGATTTCAATGTTGTAAACTCATATTGAGTATATAGTCAACCTTTTGCGGCGACGCGGAACAAGCTGAAAATCTTTAATTATATGACAAAACTAGTCAAATTTAGCCAATTTGTAATTTGTTGTACGCTGTGAGCTTGACTAGGTCTATAGATATTCGTGTCGCTGAAAAGTTTATGTTCGAAACATTATATCCTAATAAGAACAGTTTAGCGCGCGGGGTTCCGGAGTGGCAGCCCACCCACCAAGTCTTAACTTTACGATAAGGCCTTAGTTCAGACTAAGGCTGGGCATTATGCTCAGCATATCGAAGACAGCAAAACCTGCATATAGTATACTCTCCTAAGCTTTGCTTTGGCCGGTATTTTTGGTTGCTGAATACGCAAAAAACAATTGCAGTTGTGTACTATGCATCAAAAAGTGAAAGTGCTAAAAGTCAACAATCTGAAAAAAATGCTTCAAATTGTCATGTTTCTTACAAGTCATAATTTATAAATTTCAAAACTTATTGCCATTGAGGAAGATATAATGAGTCCTACGGTTTTGGCTGCAATAAAATGGCTGTTGCTTTGTCATTAATGCATTATTATATATTGTTATTCTGGGACATCAAAGACGGCTCTGGAAGTTCATTTTAGAACTTTGGAAAAGTCATTAAGTGCAGATTCGGCGCAGTTTTTCGGTTTACTATAGCTAAGAAAGCAACTAGCTAATGTATCTCTATCCTCCCTTTTATCATCTCAACATTTCGGGCCGGGCTTACCACAGTGCTTCAGGCTTTTTGGAAATCCGTGGCCAAATACTGCCAATACGGAAACGAGACTGACCCGTCGTCTGGCCCTTTCTGGCTCATGGGTCTGGCCGCCCCTGCTTCGGACAAAACTTCAGTGTTAACTTCTTATCTCTATCTTGAAACTTAGGCAATGGATTACCGACTTCGGGGTGCCGGCAATAAAATATAATCGTAAAATGAATAAATCAATTATAAGTAATTTTTTAGTAAACGACAAGTTGATAAACTGAAATTAATAGAAAAGTAAATCGGTCCACTTATATTAGGTCAATCCGAGATGGAACCGGGTCGCCATTATGTGACCCCGTGACCTGCTGACGGATAGAAACCCTACCACCTGGTTTATATAGTGACCCGATGACCCGGTACGGAGGAACCTAGTGATAAGACTATTTTGCAAAGCAATAATGCGCGAGTTCGGAAAAGAAGCGGTCTTGGTTAAGAGTTGAATATTGCAGCTATTTCAGACGGATTACATATGCGTTTTCGGTAGTGCTTTAACCACAGACTCAGTCCTGAACAACGGTATTCATTCAACAAAGTACTGTGCTGCGTCATGCAAGCGGTTTTGCTATCTTTTGAATGCGTATTTAAGGAATGGTTATGCAAGCAGCTTGGTAGTACTAGCATATAAAATGTGTGCAGAAAAGAATTCCTCCCGCCGTCCCGGGCGTGAAACCGGTTTCCTGGCCAAACGGGATGCATGGGCCCAGCAATGCAGCCCGAACCCCCTAAAACCACCCTCCGCCCCTAAAGGCGGGAAAACATGCCATAGGCGCAAGGGGCCCCGAGGGGTCGCCCGAAGCATTGTGTGTAGGCTGGCCATGATGATTGCCCATTACACCACCCATCATCTTATCCGCCTAGGCCAAAGTCTGGTACCTGTCTAACGCATAGGTACTGCGAAGCAAATGTGGCTAAGTCCCTTGCCCAAGGAGATTAGCGCGACCACTGGATTCGAACTCCTGACTTCACGATTATAAAGCAGGCGCTCTAACCACTCGGCCACGCCACCACATTCTGCCCTTTATGCGAGGATTCTTATTCCTAATTCGGAGCAATTATCCTCGTAGATCTTACTTGCACTTCAGTTATCACTGTGTCTTTACGGAAGGACTGAGCTAAAGAAAAACAAGGCAAAGGACGGTCCTGCATTATGTTGAGTACAATGCGGAGGAGATTGATTTTGGCTTGTGACTCACACACCGTCTTCTGTTGCCCCAGCCACAGATGTGACCTAAATTTACGCGGCCACCCGGTTCCATCTCTGAGGAGAATCATTGAACAACAAAAGGCTTTGTTTTATTTTAATGTGGAAAATAACATCTTAAAAGATCAAATGTTTCTATTAAACTGTAAAAATTGGTGCAGATCCACCTGGTTTGTGTTTTACATTTTCCAGAACCAGATATATTATGAGCGGTTCCAAAAAACCGAATTTATTCCGCGCGTCAATAACTCTGACAGCAAATAATATATTTACTAGTAGCAGTAATAAATTACAAAAAATGAACGGTGCAACAGACAATGTATTTGGTATCTTATTTGTGTATACATGTATTTCAACTAAATATTTAATCAATTTATAATAAGTATATATAACGTTTTAGGCAATTAATATCAAATCCAACATACAGAAAGCTCTCTAGCTAAAATTAGCTAATTGGTAACATCAACTAATTAGCTAATTAATTAACTAATTAGCACCAACGATAAAATCATAGAGCTTTAAAAGCCACATATTCATGATCAGCGACATCCAAAACCCCCGAGCGCAACAAATTAGCAATTTTGAAGTGATTTTAAAATTTTCATAAAATTACCTAACTAGCTAATTAATTAATTATTGGCATATACGGTCAAGTTTTAGAGCTTCATAAATGTCATATTCGTGATCAGCGACATGGAAAACCGACGCTTACAATTTTTTTCATTTCCGAGCACTTTGAAGATTTTCAGAAAACTAGCTAATTAATAATTGATTACTAATTACCTAATTAACTAACCAATTAGCATGTTTTAACTTCCTGGAATAGTAATAAATACCAGATTCACAATCATCGCGGCGAGATGTGATATATGCGCCAAAATAATAGCTTTACACTAAGTATTCATTTAAAAAATAAGCAATTATTGTTTGAAATGCTAAAAATAGGCTAACACGCATAGCTAGTTAGATAATTACCAATTAACTAAAGCAGATTTTGACAAAATCTATATGTCTTGCATCTCTGCGATATTAGGCCTTTCGAACAAAAAACAATTTTAAATTGGCCCATTAGTTTTTGAAGAGTTCGACAGACGGATGGAAGGAACAGACTGTGCCGATTTTTCCCCTCTGACGGAAACAAAAACACTTCGCTTACCTCCGCTGAACTAGATCATTTGCTGAAACCGTTGGGTTGGTAGCATTAACCTAATATTACATATACGAGGGTAAACTTAACCCATGTCCATCGACAATCCTATTTTGCTATTTCGAATAAAAAATTGTTAATGAAGGTTTTTAGTCAATCGTAATTCGGTTGAGAACAGTTGATGGGCACAAAGCTACGCTATATAAATCAGGCCATTTTGTGATAAATTCAACGAAAATTACCGTTTTTTTGCGAACAAAAATTTTCCGTCTTTGGATTAGACGGATTTTGTTCGCGAACACTATGAGCTAAACAATACGTCCGATTTATTTGTGAAGCTTATATTACATTAAATTTGTTCGCAAACAGTGACAAACGCAAATAAAAGGTTGATAGGCATAAGATAACTGTTTATCTGAACATTGAGAATCATCAAACTTACATTTGAACAACAATGTATAATTGTTTCTCTTATTTCCAATTAACTATTAATGACAAATCCATTCAATTTACGCAAAAACTGTCTTATATTAGCCTAAGGTACGGCATGAATTGACCTCTACTCCATTTATGCATACCATTGTAGTTGAAGACGCCTAGATTTAAACGCACAAAAAAGAAAGAAAATTAGGGATATACCACAATCGGTTGCAAAATGATTAGAGCTGCAACAAAATTTCAAGAATTACATAGTTATATAATATAAATATTATAAGCACTAGCTATGTGAACTTTTTTGCTAATTTTTAATAAAATTTTATACATTTTTGGTTTTAAACGTTTTATTGTGTACCTTATTCAGTATAGTATCTATCAGAATCTATATATGATTCCTATGTGACACCTACTCTTGTCTACAACATGACATTCATTATATGTGAGCATGTTCATCTTTGAGTTCAAAAGCGATAGGGTTGAAATATACATTTTTCGGAATCAATATCTGTTATTATCTAGGGTTAACCCAATGATAATAACTCTACATGAACTTTGGTTTTGTTAGTTATATGTAATCACGCGTATTTATTGTTCGAAATATTTTGAATAAGTTGTGAGACAATTACCAATTTTATAATAAGATATTTTTGTAACAGAATGAAGTCATGTCTTGAACAACGTAGCTCTAGTGGCTCTAACTTAAATTATGTTGCTTGTGTGGCATATTGCAGATACCTAGCCGTATGTCTAGTCTTCTGGTGAAATTCCATAGCCATTTCGCTAACTTATCTGGTTCAAGCAAATGATTCAGTGCCAAACTGGGCCAGAATATTCCAATATTGGTTGAACATAGGATAAAACAATATTCTTAATTACTCTGTGTCACAGCGCATAAATCAATTAAACAAACAATATATTATACGTTTTTGCAACGGTGACATTGTATCGAGACTAAAGTTGAAAGTGGTCGAGATTTTGCCCATAGAGCTAAGATCGTTCTAAAGAGCGGGTCGGAGCAATATATATCATCCTTGTAGTTTTGTGTATTAACTGATAATTACTGTTCTCCACGAAAGGTTTATAATTCACATCATTAATATAACAAGCACCAGCACTTACAAAATTACATTTATCCAAGACAATTAAAGTAAGCTTTAAGACACTGCCTTGAAGCGCTCAAGAGATAACCATTTGTGGAATTGTATACATCTTATTCACTTTAATACCGGATGATCTTCATCTATGAAAAGCGTTATTCCAACTCAAAAGTACGCCGGAAATGCGAATGCATTAAAGCTTGCAGTTTGGGTCTTTCCTATAATTTCCACCCAGCTCGAAATCGGTCAGTTTTGAAGATGCTTGAGAAATTTTGAAACTTTTGACTGAGCTCAACGAGGCGGTTCTAAAAATACCCGTTTCGGAGATATTTGTGATAAAAAATTTTGGGTTGCCAATATTTACCTGGTTACCCAAAATTTTAGAAAATATGGTCATGTAATGTCAAAATCATCAATGAACGTAATCAATTTTTTGTCAGATGTCGCGCCGGCTACGACTATAAAAAATCGATGTTCATCCTGAAACTGGTTGCAACAACGAACATGACACTCTTCGAATAGGTGGCAGTAAACGTGGCGATGGATTTTATACCATGAAACACCGCGAACGAGCCTATTGTCCTCACCGCAAAAATGCATCACATTCACAGACCTTGAACGATCGGGTACTAGCTGCTCCAACAACGCAAAAACTCAGGTCACTGTTTCGAATGACATTACTATTCAGCCACTACTCCAACAACTTCACGGAAGCCACACCACCACAACCGAGGAATCAACAGAGCCTCCAGTTGTAAAACAAACATAAAATCGTCGCTGGCAACAGAAAAACACAGTCGTTGCTTCGGGAGCGCCCTCGGTTGATGTTGTGGTTACTCTTCGTACTGATCTACTGATACTGCGGTTTGGACTAAACTTCATCGAATCAGATGTCACCTCATCGATGGTGTGCAAAGGCATTACGCCACTCTTATTATTCAAACTTATAACGGGACGTAACGACACAGCCTTCTACGTTGTCATATACCGAGTCCTCTTACCCTCTGCCATTGAGTCCACCTTTTGGCCTGCTGTTATCGAATATCGCCGATTTATCCTTGACAGCTCTGCTCGCTCTCGTCTAAATCGCCGGCCGCGCATCTACCCACCTGATAGAAACCCAAAGATACCCGTTCAAAATACGCCCCGACACGACGCCTTTAGCAGAAACAATGTTAATACTACTGATTCCACCGTCTTAAATACTATCGATGAAGCATATGAAGCGGATACTAAGAACATCATGGAATCTCACTTTCTGACAGCTTCCAGCTCCGTATTGACTGGGAACTCAGCTGATAGTTGTCAGCCCGTTATTAACGATGAACAACATTTGCAATTATTGCAAAAGCTATCTGCTCGTCTCCCGCTGAGTCTTCGACTCAAATCAACCAACGCTGGATGTGATGCTAAGCAGCTTATAGAATGCACGCACATGGTACGACTAGCAATTTTGAATTTTTAAACACGCGTTCACTAAATATCAAGTCCGCCATCATCCAACGGACTATCGTTGCTAATCATCTTCAACTGCTAGCAATGACGGAAACATGGATGCGAAAAGACAACACAGTAGTATTGCAGGAATTTACCCCCAAACACGTTTCCAATGTAACAAAGGTAAGGCGGTTAGGCCGCGGTGATGGACTTCCTATAAATTATCGATTATCACCGAAGTTCTCGCGGACCAACCTTGCCAATGCTCATTCGATAGCTTTGAATTTATGCGCGGAACCATTAATGCTGAAGAACGTTTTATTATAGTGTTTGTTTTTGTATCGTCTACCATTATTATCGCTCTCATTTTTTATACGGACTTTGCTGATGTGATAGTTTCGCTCATGACTGATACAAAAGATCTACTGATAATAGGTGACTTTAACATTTGTGATCTTTCTAATTTGATTTATTGATTGATTCGTTCGGTCCACTTCAACATGTTCATGAACCTACCCATGATCAGGGTTATACGCTTGTATTAATAAACAACTTTTAATCATAACTTAGTTTCTAAAATCAGCATAAAAACTGTGCAGTATCTTATCATAGCCAATCTATAGCCACAATAAATTGCTGAATAAACACTAAGCGACAAATCAAGTCAATGCAATACCGTGATTGGAACTCTTTGAATCTGAGTAGTTTTTATCTTCTATATTGCGATTCTGTTTACCGTCTGGTTAGTCATGTAACGTTCGCCTCGAATATTTCATTGAAAATCTTTCACATATTATCAATGCTCAAACACCTTTAAAAACTAGTATCATTCAAATCGCTGTGGATCACTTGGTTCGATTCTCAATGCCGCGTGAGTAAAGTGACTTTATGGCGATATGAACGGTTATGGAGACGTAAACAAACGGATTCACGGAAGCAACAATACTGCTCACAAAAGCAACAGAGCCCTCCCCCTCCACAGAACATGAGGGCGTCTGACAATCCCACAACCAAATATGGGATATGTGAAATAACGGAGGCAGTCAATCACCCCTCCACCAAATAGAGGGGGGAGGTCATAAACGTACATGTCATCAAACACAAGTTCACATTACACTGTTGGGAAGTGATATACTCTTCCCTTATGCACTCTTAGTAATACTTATTGTACATATTTGAATCAAAGCGCTCTACCCATGACTAAATTTAAGTATAAATTCTTTGTACTACTTGCAACCAATTCGCACTTCATTTTGTTTACAATTTTGCACAACACGAATGGTACAAGGCATAAGAGGAATAGGAAATTATATATAACCCTGGTTCGTTAGGTATCCACTCGGGACAGACGTAATATAATATTTATTGGTTGGTTGCCTGACACCAACTGAGGGTCTAATTTAATAATTGTCTATCTAAGCTAAGCCCGACCAGCAGATTTGCTTATTGAATTTTGGACGTTATATAATTATGGTTCCATCGCAAAATAATGTAAAATATTTATGACTGTTCGTGGATATAAATTTCTAAATATATACAATACATAAATAAAATACGTGTTTAAGGTACATATGTGTAAACGATATTCATGTTATAATTTGGCACATATTTCATATATGTGTCACTACGTACAATCCATTTGTGAAAAAACAAGCCAATTAAAAGAAGATCGAGATTGAAGCACGATTCGCGTTGTGAAGTGACCCTCCCGCGTGAAAGCGTATTACATACATACGTATTAGCCCTGCTTATATGCATTTATGGTGATAAAACTAGAACGTCTAAACATTAAAATGAGTAGTCTTTTGGCAGCTGGAGTATTCCGTTCCAGACAATTTACGATCAAAGCTCCACACCCGGAATAATAGTAATAAAATTTTAGATTAATATCCGAAATGTGTTCCAAAACAAAAGGGGGTATTTAATTTTCAAAGCATTTCGTTTTGTTACGCGTAAATGTAATGCGTAAACGTAAAATTGCCAATGTACGGTAAACGTTTCCTGGCAATAAGACTAAGAAGCAAGCAGGGCTGGCTGTAGGTCTAGGGATACAGTTAAAAAATAAGTGCAGCTGCAATATAAAGGGCGCAGTACGCCGGTCAAAGGAGGCGGGGCGCTACAGGAAAATTGGGGAAACCGTTTATTTTTCTCGAAAAGTGAGTAGGGAACCCCGCGTGTCGCGCTCCTGTGCAATGCATAAGTATAGAATATAGCACCACACAGAACTACTATAGTGCAGCTGACAGCCTGGCCACAAGCGCTGTTGTTAGCTTGGCAAACGCGATGTCAAGTGTTATCATCTAGATAACTGCGATGTAATGGCTGAAAAGCGCACCTCCTGAAGCCACGGACCACCACCCACCTCCCGACGCCCTGGTCTACCCTCCATTTGATTGCTGAGAGTATCCCGTTACCCCATGCTCAGCACTTCCTACGCGTTCCTAACGGGGCAGGGAAAATGGGGGTAAGTAAAATCGATAACAATAGGTGGTCGCCGGGAGGTCGTCAAGTTTTTCAGCACCCCCTGGAGCACCGATCCCAAGGGCCTCTACTTTTGCGACGATCTTCCCCCGCCGGGCCTGGCTACTTCTCGCTGGCATCTCGGAGCGCCAGCATGAATGCCTATACCGAAAATGATATTAATGCTACGCTGCACCTGCGGAAATTTGAAATGTGTCGTGATGTTGCATTTAGAACTCCTACAATGACAGTACATCGACAGAGGTTAGAAACCTATAGTTGTCTGCCTCTAACGTAATCCTTGTATCATGAACATAGCATTAAAATATGCCTTCCACAAGAAGTAACTTTTCACAGAAGTTGTTTCAATTCAAAGCAAAATTAACCAGTTAGTATGGTAAAGATACCATCATTAATCGCGGTTTAGCAGAAAATACCTAAATAATCAAGAGAAGCGGCTTTAAAAATGTATCCGACGGTACACTGCTACTTTTTTATGACACTGATCTCTAAAATTCAATCATACCTTTATAAATTTACTGCGGAACTAAATGCTAAATTGAACTACGTAACCATTAATAATGAGGTCAATAAACAAATTGTCAAAGTTATTTCATTAATTTTACTTTAAAACATCCGCAATAATATATTTCTACTAGAAAAAGGGAATTAGTGCCTTCGTGCCATTCTAAAAAAATTCTACTCATTTTTCTGTTAATAATTCGCGACATAAACACTAGAACGTTATTGCCAAATTTAAGGAAAGTCAAAAACACTAATCTGCGAGCTTAATCTTTAAATACAAATAAAAATCTCTCTAGTTTCAGTTCACTAAAATGTGGTAGTAGTTCGTTGGTAATCGATTACTATAAAATAAACATTTTGAGATATTATCAAACTGATTTTCATCAGGTTTTAAGCTGATGATGCAGTCCTGCCTGCCAGAGATCAGTGTGCGTGCACAAATACTCTGGGCTGTCCGCGGGACAGGCCGGAAAAGGCAGCCCCTGTAATGACCCGCAGCGCGTAGTGCTTAGCATGCTCAAGAGCGGGCTGTATCATCGAAATTGCTGGTGAATGCGTTTAGTGCGCCCTATACAATATAACAGTTAGTTTGCCGAGCAATGTCAAGAAAACCTGGCTACTGTCGTTTTAGCTGCTGTTGAAACAACATTGTGGTTCCGTTTAGAAAGCATTATTTAAAGTACATAGTGGCTCCCTATTGAGACAGTAGGCACTGCCATTAAAATATTTAGTCTGTTATTTTGATTGGGCACTGTTTGATACCGAATGGTTTAATTTAGGGAGCCAGAGTTATTACAGTATTTCCGTTTGCCAAACTACTTGGTTTTATGACTACGCACGGTCGACAAAACCATGATGACCAGGTCAATTTGACAATGTACATAAATACACAAAAACTTCGCAGTATTTCCTAAAAAAATCTTCGTGAATCGTTATGTTCTCCACTTGAGCATATCTTTGAGAAATCCTTTATCAATGGACGCTTGCAGAAACAGTGGTTGGAAGCAGACTTTGTTCCTGTATATAAAAAGAGCGATTAGACTAAGCCTTTGAATTACAGGCGAATATCTTTGCTTTCAAATTGCTGTAAAATAACGGAATGTATCGTTAAGGATTAGATTAAGTCATACTTACTCTGTAACAACATAATTAGTCCAAATCAGCATTGATATATATAAAAACATCCAAATATACTCAGTTGCTGAAACCAGTAAATGATTGATCTACTGCTTTGGATTCCGAAAATTCTACTGATATTGTGTATATTGAATTCGTAAAAGCCTTTGATACAGTTTCGCACGTCAAACTGCGTCGAAAACTGTTAAAAGTAGTAATCAGAGGTCCATTTCTGCAGTCGCTAAAAATGTTCCTTAGCAACACAATCCTCATAGTAAAAATAAATCATACATACTGAGATTCTCATAATATGACATCAACTGTGCCACAAGGCAGTTTCCGAGGACCCATTTTATTTTTGCTAAATATAAATGATCTAGCCTGCTGTTTTGACAACGTTAAATGTTAATTGTTTGTAGACGTTTGTCGCGTATGTAAGTGTGGTGCATCAAGCTGGTAGCAGTGGTGTATCAGGGCTACAAACATCTTCCCAGACATGATTAAAAAGTTGTGCACATAATTAGAAACTTTCTGCCGCTGTAGCGAAATGCAATATTTTACACCTAAGTAAAATAATCATAAATTTAAGTACTATCTAAATGATAGTGAAATACCTTCTGCTTCCAAGTCTAAAGGCTTAGGTATTATGACAAATAAAACCTTCAAATTGGAACTGTAACGTTATAATCTCAAAAGCTTATTGTATCATTAATATGTTATTCCACTGCTTTATAAATAGTGATGCCGATCCATTAGGAGTGTCATATTTATCACATCTACGCCCTATATTAGAATACTTCAGTCAAATTTAGTCACACTGTTACTTGTCGGAGATTGACAAATTAGAACAGAAGCAACGGTATTGTACTCGTAGGCTTGCCGCCATAGTGGGTATGTATGAAATGTCATACCATGACAGGCTATTGCATTTTAATATAGAGCCCTTAGAATTTCGTCGATTGAAACATGATCTTGTTATGGTGTTAAAATATATCAACGGAGGAAATCGGTCTTGCAAAAACATATTTGTAATATCTCATAAGATGGGCACGGAAACACACCTTAGAAAACTCGCTTTTATCGTTGTTACGCTGATTCTCCAATATCTAATTTGTTAATAAACATTTTTGTTTTGTTAAAAACGACGGCAAGCATGTGTTTATGAGGCACGTTTGGTGTTGTGAGTCTTGCTGCGAATACATACCGGATGCTCCCTCGAGTAGCGTACGCAGCTAAACCAGTTAGAAATAAATTTACTGTTATTAATCTAACTAGAGTGTGGTGATTATATAATGTCTAACAACGAATTTGCAATGAATCTGATATAGGTCTAAAATTTGCGGCCTTCACGAGCCTGAAAAGTATTTTCTGAGCACTCGGGTACGAACCTATTGGCGATGGACAAGAGTCTGACTTGCGCAGGTATTCGCGGGCTCTTTTTCACGCGAAGCATCGCATACCGAAATATAAAAATTATAGAAAGTAATTTTTGAGACTTATGTGTACTAGTGTGCAAAGTGTACTAATCAAAATATATCTTTGTCTAAGGCTAATAGGTTTCGTAATGTATGTTTGGACAACAACGATATATAATTTGTCTAAACCCAAGCAAATACACATAAGGTACGCTTATCATGTAAACTACTTCGTATTACACATAAATATAATTGAAGTCTTGGGCCACATCATACTACAATTTTATTAGCTACTTAGGCTTAAAATTTTAACAAAAGAAGCCAGTCTACTTGTGTCCAATAGATTAAGGTTGCTCCTAAAACGTTTTCTGGCGTAAATGTAGTTTCGTTCACAGAAAGTTCCATTATTTTCCTGTGTTCAATTATCGTCCACCATTCACAAAAGTACCAACTAGCTCATATATATTTTCAATAGCCTGGGCTTTGATTCTTCATTTTTGCTTCTATAAAGTCACAATAGACGACTACAGATGAAAATTATGAAAATAATGATAGTGTAGATAGATCAATAAGTCTAGAATAAGTACTCAGCTTACCCTGTACTGGTGTAAAACTAATTTTCAACCCGAATTGCGTCATAAATCTTGAAAACGTGCTGCACAGAAAGATAACAGAAAAGACGCTGAAGTTTGGAACGGTGCAAATTGGCATCCGACGGCCAATAAAAAATAGATAACGAGTAGTTACTCATACCGAGAGGGAAACTTAGATAAAATATGGCTATTCTATGCTCAGTGGTTATTCAGATATTCTAAACTGAGTTTCCCGTACCCCTGTAAAAGCATCAGAAAAGATATACATTAGCAATAAATTGACGATCATGTTCATAGAATTTTAGAGCTATAGAATCCTTTATTTTTATCTTCGGCCATCAAAAAACAAAAACTTTAGGAATATAAATATAAATCACAACTTTTAAGAAAAATTAAATTTCGAGACATTTTTCACGATTTAGGCCAACTGAGTTCGCAATATGGTATTCATACCATGCAAATACAGATTGCTTCATAAAACTATGTAACAGACTAAATTTACCGATACCATCTAGGCCTCAGAATCCAACAAAAAATTCCAAAATTTGATTATATTGAAATATGACATTACATTACAATACATTACATGAAATATACAACATTAAAACTACTCAGTCACCTCGAACATGTAATCTCAAACTTGGGAAAAAGAGAATTTCATTTTAATTTTATATTTTCACTTTCCTGTGGTGTTTTCAACTTTTGCTCTTATGCGTGAGTCCACTTTAGGTACCTACACCAAGGTTGTTCTTTTGTAAAAAATCATGAATTGATTCGCACAGAAATTGCCGTACATATTTTCGCCATCGGTATTCGCATTTTTGTGAAAGCGAACATGGGCTCTATGATGTGCGAATTAAATTTGCGTTCGGGCACATTCGCGCATTTTGCACATTTGTCCGAGTCCATCAAATGACATTCTGAATCAGCCAGCAATATTGCGGTCTACTTGTGTATTATCGAATACTAGTAAAACGTAATTGGTAATCGTGATTTCAATGGTACGCGGTAAAGAAATGCGATGCTAAATCGCAAAATAGTGACCAAGAACAGCGCCTAAGCATTGCGGCATCGCAAATCGTGTACGGACACATAAAGAAAATCATTATTTGTTCGAATTCATTGCTTTTACGACCGTAAACTGCCGTGACAAAAGAACAAGCCAGGTGTATGCACCTAAAGTGGATTCACGCATTAGTTCAAAAACGGCATCTCAAGCAAAAAGATTTTTGAAAAATCTATAGCAAAACTTTAGCTCTCGGTGTTATTATTTGTGTTTATAGCTTTATTTTTGACACGATGTTGCTGAGAAGAGTTGTAGTTTAAAATGTTGCAGGTCTCATAAGGCCAAAATCACGGCTTCTAGTTAGTGTCTGTTTTGTAAGATTTTGGGCAATAATTTAACTCAATGCAAAGCTCGGTGCACGATTATACTTTATTACCCTAAAAATCGATTAATCTAGGCGTGACACAGGTAAAAGAAAGAGAAGTTTCGCACGGCTGATAGTTAGTTATGTAAAATCAATGAATATAGGAAATGCAGTAAAATTTCAGCTCCCAAAAGTTTCCCGAACCATGTCAAGTTTTTCCTCTTACCATATTACTTTAAGTGCTCCTTCCAATAACAGCATGTTTTATCACTTCTAACCGTAAGGCTAATCCTACTTCTGAGCCTAAGGCCAAGGACGCAAACGCGTAATAAATCTGGTGGGAGACGGGAGGGACAAGGCACAGTACGATAGATAAAATCTGGGGGAAAGGAAGGGACATAGTACATTGCAACCGTTATACGGTTCTGTGTATGCTGGTTACTGTGAGTTTGTATACACATACATGCATGATCAACCTGCTGGATTTTTGAAGAATTGAGCAGCATATCCGTCCTCCAGACATGTGATATATCTCTATATACATAATTGATCAAGAAGGCAAATTTTTGCTTTGGGACACCAGACATATCTCTAAATACACATTGAGCGACTTGCCATATTCCTGGGAGGACACCTCCCCCGCCATTCGCGCCTATTCCTAAGGTTGAATCTATGCCCAAACCTTGCCTATATTTAACCTGTGATCACGACTAAACTTTCAATTTTTGATCCTTGGTACTCATGTTAAGTACCCCCGCGTTTTGTTATATGCGAAAAACGTGACATAATCCAACTGTGCACCATTTTTGATTTTGCATAACGTGGCAACAATAAAAACTATTAATACAATTGTTTTATCACAATTTCTATGGAAGATCTAGCTGAAATTACATGGATTATCTTCTTCCCCAGAGCATCATGTCCACCCCGGTTCACCGTTGTAATACATACAAAGCGTCAGTATGTGACGAAGTCCTAACTACCGTAGCACTAGTAAGACGTACTGTACACTGCATAATTCACCACGAAATTATCAGGCTAACAACATAAAATAATCGGTATTCCCATGAACACATTTGTTTATATTAATGCTATTGTTCTTGGTTCTAAAACTTTAATAAAATATCCGTGTCTGTTTAAGTATGTATTCTTAAAAATTACTTAAATCTACATCTTTTGTTGCATTTGGAGCATTATGGTCATGTGTATTGTGGTTTATTTTCGACCAAAAGC
>JASANE010013893.1:0-41667 GCA_030248225.1 Trileptium ribeirensis
TAATAATGTAGCTTAGAGCCAAAACATTGTTTACCTGGCACAGTTCTTGCGGAAATTTCCTAAACTGTAACCCGGATTCAAAGTTATCTCAACCGCCATTATGAGATGTTATTGACACAAAATTTAGAAAAGATGCCAAACACAGACATTTATGTGCTTAGCTAGTGTCATACTTCTCTTACCTTACCAACATCTTTTGGTCCAATAATATGACACTGGAAGACATTTCGATGTGTTTCTTTCTTTTGCCAATCAATCCTTTTATCACGCGTAACTAAAACACCGTAATGATAATACAAAAACTACTCAATTTCAAGCTAAATGTTTGATACAATTTGCATATAATCCAACATGCTACCTACCCGAAATTGAAAGGGTGACATAGTGTGATTACGATGTGCCTTGTAGGTGCAATTAACGGATATAATAAGCCATCATAGCAAAAATGTACAAAAGCCTTTGGATTGCTGCAAACCCGATTTACCCTTCCCTTGACGAGCTTTGTTATATCACTTATTTAAATATTGAAAACACCGAGAATATGCAACGCCATATTAAGCGCGTAATCGCAATTGAAATTTTCTCGCTGAAATTATGATGTCGCCTTGCTTTCGCGATTTAGGATATTGGTTTTATGTTTTGTTATAGCACTAGATTAATACTTTGGTGCTGGTTGACCAATTATCGTTACATCTGGCCTACCAAGGTGGTGATGTGCTGTGAGGTAGCGACCTCACTAAACCATCAAATCCGCTAATGTTCGTCAAATCTTCCCATGCGCGTCTCCTCACTTACCCGAACCCCAAAAAATGTTAAACTAAATCCATGATTTTATTAGCGTACCTGAATTCATGTTTTTGCTAAATAAAATATTTTTAAAAATGAACTACTACTATATCTAATCCAAAGTTAAGCAATGTGGTGGGATCCCACCTACCTTAGAGACCCCTTAACAATATTAAATTAAATTTTTATAACACTCAGGGTGCTTTGTTTTATTTCATCTGCCTAATGACAACAAACATATCTGTATTGCGTACTAGTAGAAAAAAATGCTCTTTACAGGCATAAAAAAGGAAACACCTAAAAATATTATTGGAACAATTAACATTACGTAACGCGTGGTTAGTTGGCTGTGTGAAACAGGGTTGTCGGCGAAAAATGCTCCTACACTAATAAGGAATTACTGAGGCAATGCGTTATGGCGATGGATTTGCTTTAGATATTATTTCCTTAATGAACTGTAGACTTATCGCTGATCATTGCGGTGGAAAAGTGCTCTATTGTCTCCAGTTTAGTAAGAGGTTCTCTGGTGTGTTAGGCGTGGTGTACTGTACTGTTAAAGGACATTGCGGTGATAAAATGCGCTTTTGAGCATGAAAAATTTTGCATTCAAGATACACAGGTTTTCAAAATTAATGGATAGATTACCCCTGATCACGTTCATCTTTCTTTCATTTTATCACAATACCAGTAATTGACGTGTATGGTAATGTTTATAGGTAACTGAAACAGACAGTGTAACAGGGGTCGAGCGCTTGAGTGATATTTCATTTTTCTTAAACTTGCATAATTGTTCCCCAACCACAACTTTCGCCGTCTAACAAACTGTGATATAATGTCGTTACTTCATGTATCAATATGTCGTTTTACGGCAATGAAAAAGTAAATGGTTGTAGACTACAGGCGTACAAAATATCCAATCTAACTGACCGAAATTAATGCAAAGACTCAAAACAGAACTTAATCGTATTTTTATTTATATTCGGGCTTCTATTTAAGAATTTAAGAAATGTATCTCTTTCATGAAAAGTTAATAAGCCAAAACAAGTTTAAGACCTAACGAATTCAACAAAATATCCAATCTAACTGACCGAAATTAATGCAAAGACTCAAAACAGAAATTAATCGTATTTTTATTTATATTCGGGCTTCTATTTAAGAATTTAAGAAATGTATCTCTTTCATGAAAAGTTAATAAGCCAAAACAAGTTTAAGACCTAACGAATTCAACGACTAATGATACTGATTTTAAAAAATATCCTTGACACAAGAGATAAAACACTTGAAGGCCTGAAAATGATATGTCATATATCAACGCAAGTTTTTATGCTACTAAATCAAAGCCTCTGAATACATTTTCAAAACCCGAGTTAATATTATCGAATACTACTTCAGCATAAGGCCGTGCATAATATCACCATCCCTACTTTATAATTAATGTTACATACTTTATAAGGTATTACGTAATGTTATTGCAATGTTTTGCGTTTAACCACCTAGAGCTTGCTTTATTCAATAGAAATAAACTTGAATATTCACGTCTACGCAACTACTTCCGCAGTAAATCCGTCTACACTACACTCTGTCTACACTACAAAACAAATACAATATTCTATTCCTAGAGTAATACACAGGCATGTCACCGACTAAGGCAATTTATTGGCATGTCAATATGTGCACCTCATTTAATACATTTTTCAAAGCAAAACCATTGCTGTGACGCATTATATCGCTATTTCGTTATTAGTTGTAAGAGCATTTTTCATCGACAACCATGTTTCACATAGCCAATTAAGCACGCATGACCTAGTATATGTCATTTTTCTAAGAAAACAAATGAAAATTTTTGGGGAGCTAGAAGAGCCAAAATTATAATTAGGCTGTCCAAAAAGTAAAGTTGTCTTTCCCCGACCTAGTATGGGCCAAACAAACACCAATTTGCCCAGCCCCAACCAAAATTTATTTAACTGCTTTAAACAGGACCTGACAGCGAAATTTGGCAATTTTGGGGATAAATTAGGGTATTTTGGCGGACTACAAGAGCCAAAATAATAGTTAGGCTGAAAAAATAAACTTGACCTTTCCCGACCTAGTATGTGTCACCCAAAACCCCAATTTGCCCAGTCAAAATTAATTTATGGGCTAAAAACAGGAGTAAAGAACGAAATTTGACCATTTCGATAATAAATCAATGTATTTTGGAGGTTTAGATGAACTAAAATATCATAATTAGGCTGTCCAAAAAATAAACTTTACTTTCCCCGAGAGAGTATCTCTCGTACTGCCAAAATTAATTTAAGGGCTTCAAACAGGAGCTGATAGACGAAATTTAGTCATTTTGGAGTTAAATTAGGGCATTTTTACGGATTAGAAGACCCAACCTCATAGTTAAGCTGTCCAAAAATTAAACTTGACATTCCCTGATCTAGTATCTCTCGACCGAACACCCATTTGCCCAGCTAAAATTAATGTAGAGGCTTCAAACAGGAGCTGATAGATGAAAATGAAACTTGGTCATTTTGGAGTTAAATTAGGGCATTTTTGGGGTTCGAAGAGCCAAAGTCATACTTAAGCTGTCCAAAAATAAACTTGACATTCCCTGATCTAGTATCTCTCGACCGAACACCCATTTGCCCAGCCACAATTAATTTAGAGGCTTCAAAAAGGAGCGCACACCGCACTTTGGCCATTTTGGTGGAAAAATCGGGTATTTTTGAGGGCTAGAAGAGCCAAAATCATAGTCAAGTTGTCCAAAAAATAAACTCAACCTTCCCCAACCTAGTATCTGCCACCAAAATAACAATCTGAACAGTCAAATTTAATTTAATGGCTTCAAACAGGAACTGACAGCGAAATTTGGCCATTATCAAGACAAGTTAGGGTATTTTGGGGGTCTAGACAAATCAAAATCATAATTAGGCTGTTTGAAAGAAACTCAGCCTTCCCCAATGTAGTATCTGTAGTCCAAACACCCATTTGCCCAGCCAAAATTAATATAAGGATTTCAAACATGAGCTGACAGCGAACTTTGACCATTATGGGGCTAGAAGATGCAAAATCATAGTTGGCTGGCTAAAAAATAAATTTGATCTTCTCCGACCCAGTTTCTGCCACCCAACCAAAATTAATGTAAGGGCTTCAAACAGGAGCTGATAGACGAAATTGGACCACTTTGGGGTTACATTAGGGTATATTCGGGGATTAGAAGAGCCAAACTCATAGTTAAGCTGTCCAAAAAACTTGACCTTCCCCAACCTAGTATTTATCACTCAAACAACAATTATTAGCTCAGTCGAAAATAATTTAATGGCTTCAAACAAAAGCTGTCAGCAAACTTTTGCCAGTTTGGTGGGCTAGAATAGCCAAAAATGTAGTTAGGCTGTCCAAAAAATAAACTTGACAATCCCGAACCTAGTATCTGTCATTCAAACAACAATTTGCCCAGTCGAAAATAATTCAAGTAGCCGAACACTCTACAGCCCAGTCAGACACTCGAAATGCACGTTTGCCGACCATTTGTTTAGGTAAAGACGATGTAAAATGAATTACTCATGAGTTTTTTGACGGTTTTTTCAAACAGGAGCTGACTGCGAACTTTGGGCATTTTGGGCTTAAATCAGGGTATTTTGGATATCTAGAAGAACCAAAATATCATAAGCAGGCATTCCAAAAAATAAACTTGACCTTCCCCAACCTAGTATCTATCGCTCAAACAACAATTAGCTCAGTCGAAAATAATTTAATGGCTTCAAACAAAAGCTGGCAGCAAACTTTTGCCATTTTGGTGGGTTAGAATATCCAAAATTGTAGTTAGGCTGTCCAAAAATAAACTTGACCTTCCCGAACCTAGAACCTGTCACTCAAACAAAAATTTGCCCAGTCAAAAATAATTTATGGGCGTCGAACAGGAACTGATACCGAAATTTGGCAATTTTGGGTAATAAATTAGGGTATTTTGGTGGTCTAGAAGAACCAAAATTATAACTAGGCTGTTCAATAAAAATTGGCCTTCCCGATCTAGTATCTGTAGTCCAAACACCCATTTTAACAACCAAAATTAAGGGCGTCAAACAGAAGCTGACAGCTATATTTGGCCATTTTTGGGGCAAATCAGGGTATTTTGGGAGGCTAGAAGATCCAAAATAATTAGGCTATCCAAAAAATAAACTTGACCTTCCCAGCCTAACATCTGTCACCCAAACAATAATTTGCCCAATCAAAATTAATTTAAGGGGTTCAAATATAAATTAACAGCGAAATTTGGCCATTTTTGGGATAAATTACGGTATTTTTAGGGTTCTAGAAGAGCCATAATCATAATTACGCTGTCCAAAAAATATACTTGACCTTCCCAAACCTGGCATCTGTCACAAAAATAACAATTTGCTCAGTCAAAAATTTAAAGGCTTCAAACAGGAACTGACAGCGAAATTTGGCTATTTTGGGGTAAATTAGGGTATTTTTGGGGCTATAAAAAGTTAAGCTGTCCAAAAAATAAACTTCATCTTATTAGACTTAGTATCTGTCTCTCAAACACCAATTTTGCCAGACATAATTAATTGAAAGGCTTCAAACAGGAGCTGACGGAAATATATGGCCATTTTGGAGTAAATTAGAGTATTTTGGGGGTCTAGAAGAACCAAAATCATAACTAGGCTGTCCAAAAAACTTGGCCTTTCCGATCTAGTATCTGTAGTCCAAACACCCATTTGCAAAACCAAAATTAATTTAAGGGCTTCAAACAGGAGCTGGCAGCTACTTTGGCCATTTTGGGGCAAATCACGGTATTTGGGGGTGGGCTACAGAACCAAAATCATAATTAGGCTGTCCAAAAATAAACTTAATCTTCCCCAACATAGTATCTGTCACTCAAACAACAATTTGCCCAGTCAAAATTAATTTAAAGGGTTCAAAATATAAATTAACAGCGAAATTTGGCCATTTTTGGGATAAATTGGGGTATTTTTGGGGTCTAAAAGAGCCAAAATCATAGTTAAGCTGTCCAAAATATAACCTTGACCTTCCCCAACCTAGTATCTGTCACTCAAACAACAATTTGCCAAGTCAAAAATAATTTAAGGGCGTCAAACAGAAGCTAACTGCTTTATTTTTCCACGTTTGGGGTAAATCAGGGAATTTTGGGCGGTTAGAAGAACCAAAATCATAATTAGGCTGTCCAAAAAATAAACTTGACCTTCCCAAACCTAGCATCTGTCACCCGAAATAACAATTTGCTCAGTCAAAAATTTAATGGCTTCAAACAGGAAATGACAGCGAATTTGGCTATTTTGGGGTAAATTAGGGTACTTTTGGAGCTACAAGAGCTAAAATCATAGTTAAGCTGTCCAAAAAACAAACATGACCTTCTCCAACCAAGTATCTGTCACTCAAACACCAATTTTGCCAGACATAATTAATTGGAAGGCTTCAAACAGGAACTGACGGAAATATATGGCCATTTTGGAGTAAATTAGGGTATTTTGGGGGTCTAGAAGAGCCAAAATCATAGTTAAGCTGTCCAAAAAATGAACTTTACCTTATTCGACTTAGTATCTGTCACTCAAACACCAATTTTGCCAGATATAATTAATTGAAAGGCTTCAAACAGGAGCTGACGGAAATATATGGCCATTTTAGAGTAAATTAGGGTATTTTGGGGGTCTAGAAGAAACAAAATCATAATTAGGCGTCCAAAAAATAAACGTGACCTTCCCCAACCCAGTATCTGTCACCCAAACAAGAAATTACCCAATCAAAATTAATTTAAGGGGTTCAAATATAAATTAACAGCGAAATTTGGCCATTTTTGGGAAATAAATTAGGGTATTTTGGGGTCTAGTAGAACCAAAATTACAACTAGGCTGTCCAATAAAAATTGGCCTTCCCGATCTAGTATCTGTAGTCCAAGAAGTCCAAAAACCCATTTGCCAGCCGAAATTAATTTAAGGGTGTCAAACAGAAGCTGACCGCTTTATTTTTCCATTTTTAGGGTAAATCAGGGTATTTTGGCGGTCTAGAAGAAACAAAATCATAATTAGGCGTCCAAAAAATAAACCTGACCTTCCCCAACCCAGTATCTGTCACACAAACAACAATTTGCCTAATCAAAAATAATTTAAGGGGTTCGAACAGGAGCTGTTAGCGAAATTTGGCAATTTTAGGAATAAATTAGAGTATTTTGGGTGTCTAAAAGAACCAAAATCATAACTGGGCTGTCCAAAAAACTTGGCCTTTCCGATCTAGTATCTGTAGTCCAAACACCCATTTGCAAAACCAAAATTAATTTAAGGGCTTCAAACAGGAGCTGACAGCTATTTTGGCCATGGAGGGAGGGGGGCTACAAGAACCAAAATCATAATTAGGCTGTCCAAAAATAAACTTAATCTTCCCCAACCTAGCATCTGCCACACAAATAACAATTTGCTCAGTCAGAATTAAAGGGGTTTAAATATAAATTAACAGCGAAAGTTGGCCATTTTTGGGATAAATTAGGGTATTTTGAAGTTTAGAAGAACCAAAATTATAACTAGGCTGTCCAAAAAAATTGGCCTTCCCGATCTAGTACCTGTAGTCCAAACACCCATTTGCCCAGCTAAAATTAATTTAAGGGCGTCAAACAGGATCTGACAGCTATCTTTGGCCATTTTGGGAGCAAATCATGGTGTTACGGGGGAGGGGGCTAGCAGAACCAAAATTATAATTAGGCTGTCCAAAAAATAAACTTGGCCTTCCCTAACCTACTATATGTCACCTAAATAACAATTCGCTCAGTCAAAATTAATTTAAAGGCTTCAAACAGGAACTGACAGCGAAATTTGGCCATTTTGGGGATAAATTATAGTATTTTGGGGTCTAGAACCAAAATCTTAATTACGCTGTCTAAAAAATAAACTTGGCCTTCCCCGATCTAGTATCCGTACTCCAAGCACCCATATGCCCAGCCAAAATTAATTTAAAGACTTCGAACAGGAGCTGACAGCGAGCTTTGGCTATTTTATTGGTAAATTAGGGTATTTCGGGGGCTAGAAAAGCCAAAATCATAGTTGGGCTGTAAGAAAAATAAACTTGACCTTCCTGGACCTAGTATCTGTCACCCAAACATGAATTTACCCAGCCATAATTAATTTATGGCTTTCAAACAAGAGCTCACCGTAAAATTTGGCCATTTTGTGGGTAAATTGGGCATTTTGGGGTCTAGAAGAACCAAAATCATAATTAGGCTGTCCAGAAAATGAACTTGGCCTTCCCTAACCTACTATATGTCACCTAAACAACAACTCGCTCAGTCAAAATTAATTTAAAGGCTTCAAACAGGAACTGACAGCGAAATTTGGCTATTTTGGCTTAAATTAGGGTATTTTAGGGCTAGGAGAGCCAAAATCACAGTTAAGCTATCAAAAAAAATAAACTTTGGCATCCTCGACTTAGTATATGTCACTCAAACAGCAATTTTGAGAGGCAAAATTAATTTAAAGGCGTGAAACTGGAGATGACGGCGAAATACGGCCATTTTGGAATAAATTAGTGTATTTTAGGAGTCCAGAAGAATGAAAATCATAATTAGGCTGTCCAGAAAATACACTTTACCTTCCTCGACTTAGTATCTGTCACTCAAACACCAATTTTGCCAGCCAAAATTAATTTAAAGGCTTCAAACAGGAGCCGACGGCGAAATTTAGCCATTTTGGGGGTAAATTAGGGTACTTTTGGGGGTAGAAAAGCCAAAATCATAATTAAGCTGTACAAAAAATAAACTTTACCTTCCTCGACTTAGTATCTGTCACCCAAACATGAATTTACCCAGCCATAATTAATTTATGGCTTTCAAACAAGAGCTCACCGTGAAATTTGGCCATTTTGTGGGTAAATTGGGGATTTTGGGGTCTAGAAGAACCAAAATCATAATTAGGCTGTCCAAAAAATAAACTTGGCCTTCCCTAACCTACTATATGTCACCTAAACAACAACTCGCTCAGCCAAAATTAATTGAAAGGCTTCAAACAGGAGCCGACGGCGAAATTTAGCCATTTGGGGGTAAATTAGTGTACTTTGGGGCTAGAAGAGCCAAAATCATAGATAAGCTGACCAAAAAAACAAACTTTACCTTCCTCTACTTAGTATCTGTCACTCAAACACCAATTTTGCCAGCTAAAATTAATTTAAAGGCTTCAAATCGGAGCTAACGGCGAAATATGGCCATTTTGGAATAAATTAGGGTATTTTGGGAGTCCAGAAGAATCAAAATCATAATTAGGCTGTCCAGAAAATACACTTTACCTACCTTCCTCGACTTAGTATATGTCACTCAAACAGCAATTTTGAGAGCCAAAATTAATTTAAAGGCGTGAAACAGGAGCTGGCGGCGAAATACGGCCATTTGGAATAAATTAGGGTATTTTGGGAGTCCAGAAGAATCAAAATCATAATTAGGCTGTCCAGAAAATACACTTTACCTTCCTCGACTTAGTATCTGTCACTCAAACACCAATTTTGCCCGCCAAAATTAATTTAAATGTTTCAAACAGGAGCCGACAGCGAAATTTAGCCATTTTGGAGTTAAATTAGGGTATTTTGGGGGTAGAAAAGCCAAAATCATAATTATTAAGCTGTCCAAAAAATAAACTTTACCTTCCTCGACTTAGTATTTGTCACTCAAACGTCAATTTTGCCAGCCAAAATTAATTTAATAGCTTCAAACAGAAGCTGTCAGCGAAATACAGCCATTTTGAGGTTAAATTAGGGTATTTTTGGGGCTAGAAGAGCCAAAATCATAGTTAAGCTGACCAAAAAAAACAAACTTTACCTTCCCCGACTTAGTATCTGTCATTCAAACACCAATTTTGCCAGCCAAAATTAATTTAAAGGCTTCAAACAGGAGCCGACAGCGAAATTTAGCCATTTTGGAGGTAAATTAGGGTATTTTGGGGGTAGAAAAGCCAAAATCATAATTAAGCTGTCCAAAAAATAAACTTTACCTTCCTCGACTTAGTAATTGTCACTCACATGCCAATTTTGCCACCCAAAATTAATTTAATAGCTTCAAACAGAAGCTGCCAGCGAAATACAGCCATTTTGTGGTTAAATTAGGGTATTGCTGGGGCTAGAAAAGCCAAAATCACAGTTCAGCTGTTTCAAAAACAAGCTTTAAAATTTGTAGACTTAGTATCTGTTACTCAAACACCAATTTTGCCAGCCAAAATTAATTTAAAAGCTTCAAAAAGGAGCTGATAACGAAATTTGGCCGTTCTGGAGGTAAATTAGGGGCTAGAAGCACCATAATCATCGTTAGGTCATACAAAAAATAAACTTAGCTTTCCTCGATCTAATATTTGTCATCCAAACAATCTACCCAGCCATAATAATTTATGGCTTGGCTTTCAAACAAAAGCGGACAATGAAATTTGGCCATTTTAAGTGGTTAGAAAAGCCAATATCATAGTTAGGCTACCCAAAAAATAAACTTTATCTTCCTCGACCTAGTATCTGTCACCCAAACACCAATTTTGCCAGCCAAAATTAATTTAAAGGCTTCAAACAGGAGCCGACGGCGAAATTTAACCATTTTGGAGGTAAATTAGGGTATTTTGGGGGTAGAAAGCCAAAATCATAATTAAGCTGTACAAAAAATAAACTTTACCTTCCTCGACTTAGTATCTGTCACCCAAACATGAATTTACCCAGCCATAATTAATTTATGGCTTTCAAACAAGAGCTCACCGTGAAATTTGGCCATTTTGTAGGTAAATTGGGCATTTTGGGGTCTAGAAGAACCAAAATCATAATTAGGCTGTCCAAAAAATAAACTTGGCCTTCCCTAACCTACTATATGTCACCTAAACAACAACTCGCTCAGTCAAAATTAAATTAAAAGCTTCAAACAGGAACTGACAGCGAAATTTGGCTATTTTGGCTTAAATTAGGGTATTTTAGGGCTAGGAGAGCCAAAATCACAGTTAAGCTGTCAAAAAAATAAACTTTGCCATCCTCGACTTAGTATATGTCACTCAAACAGCAATTTTGAGAGGCAAAATTAATTTAAAGGCGTGAAACAAAAGCTGACGGGGAAATACGGCCATTTTGGAATAAATTAGGGTATTTTGGGAGTCCAGAAGAATCAAAATCATAATTAGGCTGTCCAGAAAATACACTTTACCTTCCTCGACTTAGTATATGTCACTCAAACAGCAATTTTGAGAGCCAAAATTAATTTAAAGGTTTCAAACAGGAGCCGACAGCGATATTTAACCATTTTGGAGGTAAATTAGAGTATTTTGGGGGTAGAAAAGCCAAAATCATAATTAAGCTGTCCAAAAAATAAACTTTACCTTCCTCGACTTAGTATTTGTCACTCAAACGCCCATTTTGCCAGCCAAAATTAATTTAGTAGCTTCAAACAGAAACTGCCAGCGAAATACAGCCATTTTGAGGGTAAATTAAGGTATTTTTGGGACTAGAAGAGCCAAGATCATAGTTAAGCTGACCAAAAAAACAAACTTTACCTTCCCCGACTTAGTATCTGTCACTCAAACACCAATTTTTCCAGCCAAAATTAATTTAAAGAATTCAAACAGGAGCCGACAGCGAAATTTAGCCATTTTGGAGGTAAATTAGGGAATTTTGAGGGTAGAAAAGCCAATATCATAGTTACGCTGTCCAGAAAGTACATTTGGCCTTCCCCGACCTAGTATCTGTCATCCAAGCACAAATTTGGCCAGCCAAAATTAATTTAATAGCTTCAAACAGAAGCTGCCAGCGAAATACAACCATTTTGAGGGTAAATTAGGGTATTTTTGGGGCTAGAAGAGCCAAAATCATAGTTAAGCTGACCAAAAAAACAAACTTTACCTTCCCCGACTTAGTATCTGTCACTCAAACACCAATTTTGCCAGCCAAAATTAATTTAAAGGCTTCAAACAGGAGCCGACAGCGAAATTTAGCCATTTTGGAGGTAAATTAGGTATTTTGGGGGTAGAAAAGCCAAGATCATAATTAAGCTGTCCAAAAAATAAACTTTTCCTTCCTCGACTTAGTATTTGTCACTCAAACGCCAATTTTTCCAGCCAAAATTAATTTAATAGCTTCAAACAGAAGCTGCCAGCGAAATACAGCCATTTTGTGGGTAAATTAGGGTATTGCTGGGGCTAGAAAAGCCAAAATCACAGTTCAGCTGTTTCAAAAACAAGCTTTAAAATTAGTAGACTTAGTATCTGTTACTCAAACACCAATTTTGCCAGCCAAAATTAATTTAAATGCTTCAAAAAGGAGCTGATAACGAAATTTGGCCGTTCTGGAGGTAAATTAGGGGCTAGAAGCACCATAATCATCGTTAGATCATAAAAAAATAAACTTAGCTTTCCTCGATCTAATATCTGTCATCCAAACAATCTACCCAGCCATAATAATTTATGGCTTGGCTTTCAAACAGAAGCGGACAATGAAATTTGGCCATTTTAAGTGGTTAGAAAAGCCAATATCATAGTTAGGCTACCCAAAAAATAAACTTTATGTTCCTCGACCAAAAAATAAACTTTATCTGTCACCCAAACACCAATTTTGCCAGCCAAAATTAATTTAAAGGCTTCAAACAGGAGCCGACGGCGAAATTTAGCCCTTTTGGAGGTAAATTAGGGTATTTTGGGGGTAGAAAAGCCAAAATCATAATTAGCTGTACAAAAAATAAACTTTACCTTCCTCGACTTAGTATTTGTCACCAAACGCCAATTTTGCCACCCAAAATTAATTTAATAGTTAAACAGAAGCTGCCAGCGAAATACAGACATTTTGTGGGTAAATTAGGGTATTGCTGGGGCTAGAAAAGCCAAAATCACAGTTAAGCTGTTTCAAAAACAAGCTTTAAAATTTGTAGACTTAGTATCTGTTACTCAAACACCAATTTTGCGAGCCAAAATCAATTTAAAATCTTCAAAAAGGAGCTGATAACGAAATTTGGCCGTTCTGGAGGTAAATTAGGGGCTAGAAGCACCATAATAATCGTTAGGTCATACAAAAAATAAACTTAGCTTTCCTCGATCTAATATCTGTCATCCGAACAATCTACCCAGCCATAATTAATTTATGGCTTGGCTTTCAAACAGAAGCGGACAATGAAATTTGGCCATTTTAAGTGGTTAGAAAAGCCAATATCATAGTTAGGCTACCCAAAAAAATAAACTTTATCTTCCTCGACCTAGTGTCTGTCACTCAAACGCCAATTTTGTCAGCCAAAATTAATTTAATAGCTTCAAACAGAAGCTGCCAGCGAAATACAGCCATTTTGAGGGTAAATTAGGGTATTTTTGGGGCTAGAAGAGCCAAAATCATAGTTAAGCTGACCAAAAAAAACAAACTTTACCTTCCCCGACTTAGTATCTGTCATTCAACACCAATTTTGCCAGCCAAAATTAATTTAAAGGCTTCAAACAGGAGCCGACAGCGAAATTTAGCCATTTTGGAGGTAAATTAGGGTATTTTGGGGGTAGAAAAGCCAAAATCATAATTAAGCTGTCCAAAAAATAAACTTTACCTTCCTCGACTTAGTAATTGTCACTCACATGCCAATTTTGCCACCCAAAATTAATTTAATAGCTTCAAACAGAAGCTGCCAGCGAAATACAGCCATTTTGTGGTTAAATTAGGGTATTGCTGGGGCTAGAAAAGCCAAAATCACAGTTCAGCTGTTTCAAAAACAAGCTTTAAAATTTGTAGACTTAGTATCTGTTACTCAAACACCAATTTTGCCAGCCAAAATTAATTTAAAAGCTTCAAAAAGGAGCTGATAACGAAATTTGGCCGTTCTGGAGGTAAATTAGGAGCTAGAAGCACCATAATCATCGTTAGGTCATACAAAAAATAAACTTAGCTTTCCTCGATCTAATATTTGTCATCCAAACAATCTACCCAGCCATAATAATTTATGGCTTGGCTTTCAAACAAAAGCGGACAATGAAATTTGGCCATTTTAAGTGGTTAGAAAAGCCAATATCATAGTTAGGCTACCCAAAAAATAAACTTTATCTTCCTCGACCTAGTATCTGTCACCCAAACACCAATTTTGCCAGCCAAAATTAATTTAAAGGCTTCAAACAGAAGCTGCCAGCGAAATACAGCCATTTTGAGGGTAAATTAGGGTATTTTTGGGGCTAGAAGAGCCAAAATCATAGTTAAGCTGACAAAAAAAACTTTACCTTCCCCGACTTAGTATCTGTCACTCACACACCAATTTTGCAAGCCAAAATTAATTTAAAGGCTTCAAACAAGAGCCGACGGCGAAAATTAGCCATTTTGGAGGTAAATTAGGGTATTTTGGGGGTAGGAAAGCCAAAATCATAATTAAGCTGTCCAAAAAATAAACTTTACCTTCCTCGACTTAGTATTTGTCACTGAAACGCCAATTTTGCCAGCCAAAATTAATTTAATAGCTAAACAGAAGCTGCCAGCGAAATACAGCCATTTTGTGGGTAAATTAGGGTATTACTGGGGCTAGAAAAGCCAAAATCACAGTTAAGCTGTTTCAAAAACAAGCTTTAAAATTTGTAGACTTAGTATCTGTTACTCAAACACCAATTTTGCCAGCCAAAATCAATTTAAAATCTTCAAAAAGGAGCTGGTAACGAAATTTGGCCGTTCTGGAGGTAAATTAGGGGCTAGAAGCACCATAATCATCGTTAGGTCATACAAAAAATAAACTTAGCTTTCCTCGATCTAATATCTGTCATCCAAACAATCTACCCAGCCATAATTAATTTATGGCTTGGCTTTCAAACAGAAGCGGACAATGAAATTTGACCACTTTGGTCATTTTAAGTGGTTAGAAAAGCCAATATCATAGTTAGGCTACCCAAAAAATAAACTTTTATCTTCCTCGACCTAGTATCTCTCACCCAAACACCAATTTGCCCAGCCAAAATTAGTTTAACCAAACAGGAGCTGGCAGCGAAATATGACCATCTTGGGGGTAAATTGGGGTATTTTTGGGGCTAGAAAAGCCAACAACATAGTTAAACTGTTCAAAAAATAAACGTTACGTTAACGAAAGTTGGCTCTTTTGGGGGTAAATTAGGATATTTTGGAGACTAGGAGAGCGGAAATTATAGTTACGCAGTCCAAAAAAATATACTTGACCTTCCCCAAGCTTGTACCTGTCACCCAAACAATAATTGCCCAGCTAAAGGTAATTTAAGGGCTTCAAACAGGAGCTGATACCAAAATGTGGCCATTTTGGGAGTAAATTAGGGCTTTTAAGGCTAGAAGAGCCAACACCACAGTTAAGCCGTCCAAAAAAATAAACTTGACCTTCCCCAAACTTGTATCTGTCACCCAAATAACAATTTGCTCAGAGAAAATGATTTAACTGACAGCGAAATTTGGCCATTTTGGGGATAAATTATAATATTTTGGGGTCTAGAACCAAAATCTTAATTACGCTGTCTAAAAAATAAACTTGACTTCCCCGATCTAGTATCCGTACTCCAAGCACCCATATGCCCAGCCAAAATTAATTTAAAGACTTCGAACAGGAGCTGAAAGCGAGCTTTGGCTATTTTAGGGGTAAATTAGGGTATTTCGGGGGCTAGAAAAGCCAAAATCATAGTTGGGCTGCTCGAAAAATAAACTTGACCTTCCTCGACCTAGTATCTGTCACCCAAACATGAATTTACCCGGCCATAATTAATTTATGGCTTTCAAACAAGAGCTCACCGTGAAATTTGGCCATTTTGTGGGTAAATTGGACATTTTGGGGTCTAGAAGAACCAAAATCATAATTAGGCTGTCCAAAAAATAAACTTGGCCTTCCCTAACCTACTATATCTCACCTAAATAACAACTCGCTCAGTCAAAATTAAGTTAAAGGCTTCAAACAGGAACTGACAGCGAAATTTGGCTATTTTGGCTTAAATTAGGGTATTTATAGGGCTAGGAGAGCCAAAATCACAGTTAAGCTGTCAAAAAAATAAACTTTGCCATCCTCGACTTAGTATATGTCACTCAAACAGCAATTTTGAGAGCCAAAATTAATTTAAAGGCGTGAAACAGGAGCTGACGGCGAAATACGGCCATTTTGGAATAAATTAGGGTATTTTGGGAGTCCACAAAAATCAAAATCATAATTAGGCTGTCCAGAAAATACACTTTACCTTCCTCGACTTAGTAATTGTCACTCAAACACCAATTTTGCCAGCCAAAATAAATTTATAGGCTTCAAACAGGGGCCGACGGCGAAATTTAGCCATTTTGGGGGTAAATTAGGGTACTTTTGGGGGTAAATTAGGGTACTTTTGGGGCTAGAAGAGCCAAAATCATAGTTGAACTGACCAAAAAAAAACAAACTTTACCTTCCTCGACTTAGTATCTGTCACTCAAACAGCAATTTTGAGAGCCAAAATTAATTTAAAGGCGTGAAACAGCAGCTGACGGCGAAATACGGACATTTTGGAATAAATTAGGGTATTTTGGGAGTCCACAAAAATCAAAATCATAATTAAGCTGTCCAAAAAATAAACTTTACCTTCCTCGACTTAGTATTTGTCACTCAAACAGCAATTTTGTGAGCCAAAATTAATTTAAAGGCGTGAAACAGGAGCTGACGGCGAAATACGGCCATTTTGGAATAAATTAGGGTATTTTGGGAGTCCACAAAAATCAAAATCATAATTAGGCTGTCCAGAAAATACACTTTACCTTCCTCGACTTAGTAATTGTCACTCAAACACCAATTTTGCCAGCCAAAATAAATTTATAGGCTTCAAACAGGGGCCGACGGCGAAATTTAGCCATTTTGGGGGTAAATTAGGGTACTTTTGGGGGTAAATTAGGGTACTTTTGGGGCTAGAAGAGCCAAAATCATAGTTAAACTGACCAAAAAAACAAACTTTACCTTCCTCGACTTAGTATCTGTCACTCAAACAGCAATTTTGAGAGCCAAAATTAATTTAAAGGCGTGAAACAGCAGCTGACAGCGAAATACGGACATTTTGGAATAAATTAGGGTATTTTGGGAGTCCACAAAAATCAAAATCATAATTAAGCTGTCCAAAAAATAAACTTTACCTTCCTCGACTTAGTATTTGTCACTCAAACAGCAATTTTGAGAGCCAAAATTAATTTAAAGGCGTGAAACAGCAGCTGACGGCGAAATACGGCCATTTTGGAATAAATTAGGGTATTTTGGGAGTCCACAAAAATCAAAATCATAATTAAGCTGTCCAAAAAATAAACTTTACCTTCCTCGACTTAGTATTTGTCACTCAAACGCCAATTTTGCCAGCCAAAATTAATTTAATAGCTTCAAACAGAAGCTGCCAGCGAAATACAGCCATTTTGTGGGTAAATTAGGGTATTGCTGGGGCTAGAAAAGCCAAAATCACAGTTAAGCTGTTTCAAAAACAAGCTTTAAAATTTGTAGACTTAGTATCTGTTACTTAAACACCAATTTTGCCAGCCAAAATTAATTTAAAAGCTTCAAAAAGGAGCTGATAACGAAATTTGGCCGTTCTGGAGGTAAATTAGGGGCTAGAAGCACCATAATCATCGTTAGGTCATACAAAAAATAAACTTAGCTTTCCTCGATCTAATATCTGTCATCCAAACAATCTACCCAGCCATAATTAATTTATGGCTTGGCTTTCAAACTGAAGCTGACAATGAAATTTGGCCATTTTAAGTGGTTAGAAAAGCCAATATCACAGTTAGGCTACCCAAAAAAATAAATTTTATCTTCCTCGACCTAGTATCTGTCACCCAAACACCAATTTGCCCAGCCAAAATTAGTTTAACCAAACAGGAGCTGGCAGCGAAATATGGCCATCTTGGGGGTAAATTGGGGTATTTTTGGGGCTAGAAAAGCCAACATCATAGTTAAGCTGTTCAAAAAATAAACATTACGTTAACGAAATTTGGTTCTTTTTGGGGGTAAATTAGGATATTTTGGAGACTAGGAGAGCGGAAATTATAGTTACACAGTCCAAAAAAATATACTTGACTTTCCCCAAGCTTGTACCTGTCACACAAACAATAATTGCCCAGCTAAAGGTAATTTAAGGGCTTCAAACAGGAGCTGAATTTAGGGCTTTTAAGGCTAGAAGAGCCAAAACCACAGTTAAGCCGTCCAAAAAAATAAACTTGACCTTCCCCAACCTTGTATCTGTCACCCAAATAACAATTTGCTCAGAGAAAATAATTTAATTGACAGCGAAATTTGGCCATTTTGGGAATAAATTGTAGTATTTTGGGGTCTAGAAGAACCAAAATCTTAATTACGCTGTCTAAAAAATAAACTTGGCCTTCCCCGATCTAGTATCCGTACTCCAAGCACCCATATGCCCAGCCAAAATTAATTTAAAGACTTCGAACAGGCGCTGACAGCGAACTTTGGCTATTTTAAAGATAAATTAGGGTGTTTCGGGGCTAGAAACGCCAAAATCATAGTTGGGCCGTCCGAAAAATAAACTTGACCTTCCTCGATCTAGTATCTGTCACCCAAACATGAATTCCCCCGGCCATAATTAATTTATGGCTTTCAAACAAGAGCTCACCGTGACATTTGGCCATTTTGTGGGTAAATTGGGCATTTTGGGGGTTAGAAGAGCCAAAATCATAGACTACTCAAAAATATACTTCATCTTCCTCGACCTAGTATCTGTCACTCTAACACCAAATTGCCAAGCCATAATGAATTTATGGGCTTTCTACTAGAGCAGACAGTGAAATTTGGTCATGTTGGAGGTAAATTAGAGTATTTTGGGGGCTATAAGCACCAAAATCAAAGGTTATCCAGAAAATAAACATTACCTTCCCCGACCTAGTATCTAGACACCATTTTTCTCAGCCAAAACTAATTTTAAGGCTTCAAACATAGAGCTAAGTTCAAAATTTGTGCTTCTGGGACGCCATTAAATCCAAAAATAAAGTTTTGGCCCTTCAAAATGCTTCTCATAAGCGAATTTAAAACTAGACATATGACTTTAGGCAAAAAATATAGAGCAAGTAAGGCTTCTCAACTTAATGTTTCGATGTATTTGAATTTCGACAAAAAAATAAAGTTATGTTCTCAAAAATCTATGGGCCACAAAGACCGGGTTTGCATCTGCCATAGCGGTACTACTGCACCAATTGTTAGATAGGACCGTCGAAGACCTGATGCAAATAATGACAAAGAATGCAATCCGAAGTCCTTTTTACTATATGAAACTGCGTTATCGAATTATACCCTGTAATGGAAAAAAATTTCTGCAATCAACACGCCTATACTTTGTACATCATTTGTGTAAAAAATACGGATTTTTGGCCCTATTTTGTGGCAGCGTTACAGCGCTAACCAATGGCCCTATATCGCCAACTTTTTTAAATCTTCGGCGTGAAAAGATCTAATAGGCGACGTGACAGCATTATCTCACTCACGCAGGTTTCACGAAAATTAAAAACCAAAATCGCGATATCTTCACATAGTGTGTACACGCACACCTGTAGATATCAAAAAAATAAAAAGGTCCGCACGGGTGGCCCTAAAACCTATAGACACCAAAAACCCACCCGAAACGTATAACTAAACCACTAGGTCCGACTGGAAAAAACATGAAAAAGGTAGAATTCCCAAAAATCTGTAGAAGAAATATCACTAAATTATGGATTTGCTTCGTTTCCCTCACAAACTTGCTGGTCAGGGTTTTCTTGGTTTCTCTCCGAAAAACAACGACAAGGGCTTCAACGGAAATCTTGTTTTTTATAATTTCAATGACGTAATCTTAAAGATGATACTTATGCGAATCGAATAACGTCAATTATCATTGTTAATGTTCTTGTTAATGATTAAATTAAAAGTGTTGTTACGACTGAAACGAAATACATAGTTCTTTATTGCAGTAAGTTTTCCTAGATAAAGTAATTAACAACTAATATTTAAGCTATTTTGAAGCGCTTTAACGACAAACCCAAATCGAATTGTATAAAAACTAACGAACTCCATTTTCAATTTCTGCGTTCTTGGAATTCTGTCCAATTTGGTGTTATTTTTCCAGATCCGAGTCAGTCGGAACAAAGCAATATAACTTACTGGTTGTGAAATAAATAGACAACTCTAATTGAATGTGGTTAAAATTAAGTTAACGCTAAATTTTAGAACAGTTAACAACTCAACTTGTTACATACGTTAACGTCCTCAAACACCGTAATTAAAATAGAATTTTTGTACCGCCAAATGTTGTAGTTAAGTCAACTTTCCGGAGAGTATACAGCCAACCTGAGGGCCCAAAGATTCTGCTTTTCGATTGATGTAAAACGAAAGGAGAACAGCGTAATTCAAATAGAATTTTTATACCGCCAGAAGGTTAATTATTAAGTCAAATTTCAGGAAAGTAGTATTCAGCCTAGTTTGAGTACCAAAAAATCCTGATTTTTGATTGATGTTAAAACGAAAGAACGAAAGATTTTGCTACACTGTTGAATGTTATCTAGATTATTTCAGTTAGCATGGAGATATGCATTGGCTTCACACAAAGAGGTCCCCATGTAGTTTATAAACATTTTGAACTACAGTACCCGCCAAAAATGACTGTCGCTCGCTCGAGACTCGCTCGCGACTCGCTCGAGACTCGCTCGCGACTCGCTCGAAATAAATTTGTTCTAAAAATAGAATTTTCTATTAATTTAAATAGTTGCGAAATCTCGAGCGAGCCACTCGCTCGCGACTCGCTCGAGACTCGCTCGCGACTCGCTCGAACTCGCTCGCTCGAAATGCGACGGTCATTTTTGGCGAGTACTGTACCCAGGAAAAACAATATTCACAACAAAATAGCGTTGAATTAGTTTAAATAATTTCTACAAATCTGAAGAATCTCCACCATACTATATTTCGTATCGTTTGAGTAATTCTATGAAATTACAGTTAACTTTAGCATTTTATAACTTTTCAGTTCTCCCATACAAGCTGACCCTTAGCTCAATCCCTATGAAGCTGGATTAGTACCACTTCAGGTACCCGAAGGCATTTAGGAATATCTATTAAAAACATGACAGCTCAAAGTCCGCACAGAATGAGTAACAATGCTACACTACTTCGTTGGTGATGCAAATAAGCAATCCATAAATAATTCAATACAAATACTATAAATTTTTGAAACAATAATAACCCGAGTCTTTACATAGAACAAGACATAATGAAGAAAAATTATACCGTGCCAATAAATAAACTCGAGTAAAAGTATCAAAATTATTTACCGTGAATTGCAGCGAGCTGATTTCTGTCATTATTCAAAAATCCTAGATACGCCAAGTGCTCCATGGTACGAGGTATGTCCATTAGTGTTGTCAGCCTAATCAATCGTTATGTAATTACATTAAACAGTAGTATTTTACAGAATTGCGCTACAAAATGAGACTAAAGCAATAATAGCAATATAGCTCGAGCAACGGGGAGATATTACCATTGTCATAAATTGTGGATCCCATGTGCCTTGAAAACACTGTTTTCGCCAGCTCTGCCGCATAAATAAATAAAGACAATTATAGCAGCGCACAATTTGCAGCTTCACATGGATAAAATTGCAGTACAAAATGAGACCTGTAATGCTGATATAGCTTGAGCGGGTGCGGATATATTATCATTTTCGAGTGTTTTTGGTCTTTAGTCCCATTGAACAACCATTTTTGAAACAGCCCTGCAGCGTAAATCATGCCTATACAGCATACAATTTGCAGTTACGTAGAGCTTGAATTGGTAAACAAAATAAGACCAAAAACACCCACATAGCTCGAACAATTGCAGAGATATTACAATCTTCGTGTATTTTGAGCACCATGGGACCATTGAAAATATATTTTGGCTCAATGCTGCGTAAATATTGACATAAGTAGCACAATATTTAAAACTATATAGGATGAATTGCCCTGCAAAATGAGACCAAAATACCTATATCGCTTAAGCGACTGTGGAGATATTACAAAGTTCGAGTATTTTTGGTACCACTGCACCATGAGACCATTGAAAAAACTTTTCTGAGCCAACCCTGCAGCGTAAACAATGAAAATAGCTACCAGCGCACTATTTATATCTGCAGTAGATGAATTTCACTACAAAATGAAACCAAAAACGCCCATATCCTCGAGCGGTTGTGAAGATATTACCATTTTCGTGAATTTAGTGTCTCTCATGTGCCCATTATAGAACCAGTTTTCATCAAATTCTACATGCTAAGAAAGCCGTGCAGCAAAGCAGTATGTAGTCTTTTAGATGCTTACTTGCCCTACAAACGAACCCAATTTCACACAAATATCTACACAGGTCGTAGAGTTATAAGTAACGCTATTTTTTGGTCCTTTTGGCACCCGACCAGAGCCTCTTCCGCCTGCTTTTTCGAAGAGAAGATGTTAGAACCGGTTTTCGCGCCTAATTTATTAAAAAGCATCAATAGAGAATTAAAGCTTTCAACGAGTTATTAAGCGAATCAATCTCCCCAACAAGGTTGAGTAATGCGTGTCACGTTAAAAACCCGATAACGGACATTTTCAATATTCACAACAGTATCGGCAGTAAGAATTCCTCCCTTCGGTCGTTTCACTCACTCAGTCAGAATTCAACTAGTAGCTTGCCGCATCACCAAGCTGACAAATTCTAAGTGTTATGTACTCTAGAGTGATGTAAACATCTATATTGAGTAGCAAATTAAAAAAACAAAATTAGCCGCATACCAGTAATGTTGCTTGAATAGTTCTGGAGATCTACCCCACATTTTATGTATTTATGGTTTCACAATTTGCAAATGCGCGCAGGTTGATTAGCTTTACAAAATGAGACCGATAACCATAATAAAGATCGAGCGACTATGTAGATATTAGCAAAAACTCATTTTGGCCCAACTCTTCTGAGTAAATAACGGCAATAGCTGTATAAAGGATGAATTTCTCTACAAAGTGAGACCAGTAACACCCACGTAGCTCGAGTTGTTACCATAGATATTGTCGTTTTGAGTGTCATGGCCCATTTTTACCTAAGTTTGTAGCGACAATAGCAGCGCATTATTTACAGCTGTATAACACCCATATAGCTCAAATAGTTACGGAGATATTGCCATTTTCGTGAATTTCGGGCATCACTAACCGATTTTAAACACATTCTGATTTAAATCCTGTATCCTAAAAGAGCCATGTAGCAAAGCATAGGCATTTTTGAAATATATATTTTAAAGAGATTTTTGTTCCACAAAATTAGCCTAATTTAGCTGAGACATCTGCACTACTTGCCTGGACACAATCCATAATATATTTTGTCGGACCCTTTCTTGACCCGCCACAACCCCATTCGGCCAAATTTTATGGACGAAAGGACTTGAAATCCGTTTTCAGTTCTAATTAGCTAGAGTTACAAATACAGATTTCAAGCTATCGAATGAGCTATCATCTGCCCCGACCTCATTAGCCCCGAATCAAACTGCCCAGTCGAAGTTGACTTATGTTAAGTTGAGAAACGGACATTGTCGAAAATTGTCACTATGGCCAATGAACTTTTTCGGTACGCACGTTTAACTAACTACACTCATAATAAATTCAATTACAACAATACCATGTGTAACACGTGACTTTGCTGCATTACGCACTTCCAAAACGTAATGCCCATACGCCCCGGCTATTGTAACCTCGAGGGCGGACTTAATGGGTTCAAATTTTTTTCTGTTTCTGGGTCGGTCCAAAGAGCCCACGGAGCTTAGTAAGCCGCAGGAGCGCTTCACAAGATGTGTTCTGATCCTGCCAGATGGGTTGCGCACGTAGCCTAAGCGGTACTACCTTTGAGGTCCCCAGTGAGGTTGGCTCCGTCACCTGCTCACAGGCCAAAGAGACCATACCACTATTCCCATCATCATTCCACATGGAAGCGTGTTAAGTTTTCCTATTGGTTTTCCACTTTCCTGAACGATTAATTTATTTAGCCAGTGGCCCCCACTACGGTCCGATAAATCCCAAGACGTTTAACGTCGGATCGTGATTTTTTATTTTGAGACGTTCAGCGAAAGTTTGTTTTCGGTTAAATTTCCTTTCCGGTCGCACGAGTCGTGCTCACTCAATAACACAAATAGGAATCGGCGAGTCACGCTAAGACTTGCACTTTCAGCTCGTCAAACATGAACGTGGGTCGTCGATAGGGGGTGACAGATTTCGAACCCCTTCAGGACGTATCGCTACAATGGTCAGTAAAACACAGAGACACCTTGGGCTTTGATTTAGTATTTATTGATAAGCCATAATCGTATACAGGTATATGTATCGTACCACATAATATAATCGATACAACAACAGTGCGGTACGCTAGAATGGTTATGGAATCAGGGAATCGGAAGGATAAAAGACATATCGGAGTCATCGCCTTTTTCATGGGACACTCACAGCTGAGTCGAATCATTAAGTGAACTAAGCCTTCATAAAGACAGCTGCGCTTACCTTACTCGAAAACGGGACGAAAAAACATAAAACAGGATGCGATAGTCAGTTAGTTACCGAGGCGCCATTCGAGTATCGACTCGCTCGGTTCGGCACTAGGGTACTCCGGTTAAACAATAGGTTCAGTAAGCTAAAGGCGGCAAAACAGCGGGTAAACGTCGGGTGTGCGGGACTAAGTGTACACAGAGGGATTTTAGTGTTTGATTTTGCTCATCCTAGTCGACGGTTTATAATCAATGGTTACGGTATACGATACGCGAATGCTGATACAGTAAAATAACGAACAACAGGGTATGATACAACAGGTTATTACAAATCAGTAAGGATACAATTGAACGGTTGATCATGCAAGAATATACATTAACATAGATGCAAGTTTGTGATTTTACGACAGGTACGACTCCTAATATTGGTATGACGACGTGACGTTTTCTTTCTCAAGCGCATACGCATGAAAGAACTATAACCACGGGTACAAAGATTCTCTCGCTCTCGTACGGAGCACAAGGTAATGGGTGTTCCAGGTTCCTATAAAATTGTTAGAATAATAGCCAAAATGCATATTTTAAGGCTTAAATCTATACTCGTTTGTGACCTAGAAATATTCGTTAAGTAACCATTTCATTGTCTACACTCGTGAGCCAGAATAGGTTTAAAATGTGCAGGGTAAAATATTCTCTAAGTGGCTTATAGGTACCGGTAGGAAAAGATTGGGACCAGATTTCCTAACTTTTCAGACTTTTCTAACACAAAATTACGGCTAAAATACAACACGCGGTGTATATAAAACTGAATTTATCACCACTAGGAATATTGATATTTTAGTTTACGGGACGATTGTCGTCTAAGTTAGTACACCATTTAGGAAGGCGCTGGATCTAGGGAGAAATGCGAAATAGGGCCTTATTGAGTCTAAATCGAGGTTCACACAGAACCTTCGTTCACGCTCGGCTCGGCGGAACAATACTCTAAATTCTTACCAGAACCTAAGGCAAAGCAATAAGCGGTAAAGAAAACAAATTCTAACTACTAAACTCGGAAAGGTTAGTTCGGGTACTCCACATCTTGAAACAAGTTCACAGGGCTGTAGTCGGTTCATTTGTTGCTATTATGTTCGTTCCGTACCAGTGTTCTCAATGTATTTTCTCTCCTTACAACTATGACAAGATGGCTGGACGCTTTGCCTCGACTTTTGTTGTTATTCTGTTTTGATATGACCACAGAAGAGTAACTCGGTGCTCTAGTAATTCTACCTATGATAATATTCTGAGGATCGCTGCGGATCTATGGTTCATAATAGTACTACGTACAGCTTGCTAGCCAACTTCGCAAAGAAGGTTCTTCGCACGGCCGTAATAACTAACGGCCCAGTGCGGAAGCACTATATATAGGTCGACGCAAAAATATGGTTAAACTATTCGTTCGTCCTATAGGTAATTCTTTCAGGCCTGTGTGTTAAATACTTAATTAATCTTTACTCGAAAGCGGGACATGCTGCAATTGAGCTTGGCAGTGGACCACTGGCGAAGCAATGAACTCTGTGGGGTTGTCCCCAATCTCCATACGCTCAATCGGGTTGAAATATTTAACTTACATAACTAATTTTTTAACTGTTGGGATGTCTTAACTCGATTCCTCGAAGTAGAAATCATTTGATTGACCTATTGTAAATCGCTCGTCATCGCTACGAAACGATGGTGCAAGTATGGCATGGGAAACTCTTCTGAGCTGACAACCGACGTGTCAGGGGTACACGGCCCAGTGCGGAAGCACAATATATAGGTCGACGCAAAAATATGGTTAAACTATTATTTCGTCCTATAGGTAATTCTTTCAGGCCTGTGTGTTAAATACTTAATATCTTTACTCGAAAGCGGTACATGCTGCGGTTGAGCTTGGCAGTGGACCACTGGCGAAGCAATGAACCGCTCTGGGGTTGTCCCCAATTTCCATACGCTCAATCGGGTTGAAATATTTAACTTACTTAACTAATTTTTTAACTGTTGGGATGTCTTAACTCGATTCCTCGAAGTAGAAATCATTTGATTGTCCTATTGTAAATCGCTCGTCATCGCTACGAAACGATGGTGCAAGTGTGGCATGGGAAACTCTTCTGAGCTGACAACCGACGTGTTAGGGATATTCCGATATGATTATTTCCTATGCCAGTTACCTCCACCAAATTACTCTATATTAATCGTGCAGCTATAACGTATGATTGCATGAGCTTATATCAGGTTCACGGGTTTAAATTATATCCGACTAAACGAAAATATATTTGCGACTAAACCTATAAGTAACGATGCCTTATGGGCCATCGACACGAGTTCGTGCACTCAAAGTAAAAAGGCTCACTGGGAGAGCTCTTTGTCATTAGATTTATCCAAAGTTTTATACACTTCATGCCAATTAAAACAGAACCGTAAACAGTGAGTCCGGTTGTCGGTACACCCATAACAATTTTTTGTACTAAATTTATTCTAAATTGCGTTCTCCGTCCACTCGGTTCCTCGGCCTCAACCGAGATGCTTATCCCAATCCATCAAAATAGTGGGGCAAACCTATTATTTTGAATTTCCCAAGATTTTACCGCCTTTCTCCACGAAATTTTGCATGGAGACTGGATTTGACCTATCAAGTTGATTTACTAAGACCGGGTCAGCGGTCCTCATAAAAATTGGTCCGTCGGGCCGCGATCATCTAGAACCGATATCGCATCAAGAGAAATCGCTAAAATCTGCACAAAAATTGTTGCCACTTGCAACTGAAATATCAACTATGATAAAGTTGATATTTCTTTTACTGCGACAGCGTATCGGAGTTTCGAGACTCCGATACCGTCGTGCTGCACTGATGCAAATACACATGGGCAAACAAAAAAGCAAAAGCCAAAACTTAAACTCAGAAATATGTGATGAAGCTAAACCAAAACTTGACTACGGAAATACTTATAGAGAGAGAGAGAAAGGAGATCTATGAATTCTGTGTAAAACCTGAGCGGCTTTTGCGCTGCTCGGTTTATATTTATTATAATTTTTGAACGGGCCACGGTTATGCAGGGCTTAATAGCTCAAGTGTAAGGCCTAACAGGCCTAGTAAAAATCATCAAAATTCCTGGAAGGAATTTTGAGTTATTAATGATTAAAGTTTTAGGCAGGGGCGGATCCCTTTCGGGTCATCGGGCAAACGAACCCGGTCGAGTTCGACCGGCCTTACAGTCTTATTTAAAAGATCATGCACGAGGCTGCTACTCAGCAAAATTTAAGCGAAATTACTGGAGAAAATTTCGACATATTCTAAATTTACACTCAATATATTTTAAATTTACACTCACGATGGGGCAAGCCCCTTCAGGGTCGTCGAGTTAATGAGCCCGACACGATATTGTTAAATTTTAAGTTGTTTTCAACAGTACGCTTTGCTACGAAAGAACCGGTGAAATCTACACAATGTTCCTGGAGTAGTTCTAAAGTTATACCAAATTTTCACCCAGATTGAGCTGTCTCACTCTCAAGACATTACATTAGAAAGCTTAATTTATGGTCGATTATATTTTAGGGTTCAATACCGAAGCGTACGTCTCGACCAACATCCTAGTGAGACCTCGGCAAAGTTCCTGGAAGGAATTTTGCACCAGGTAAATTTCATCGATCCCGAGTAACTAGTAATGATTATTGCTGGCATAATTTTGTAAATGTATCTACTGGATAAGTGCTTTGGTTACGGACAGTATTGCCTAATCAACTTGAAATCGCAAGGCATGGCCAATGATAGTACGTAGTTTCATTCCAGGTACTCATGAAGAGAAAACGTTTTATTTAACCTCGGTCGGCTCCAATGTTGCGTTTCAAATCCTAACTCGACTCAGGGAAGCAGGTAAAATAAATCTATACGCGAGTGTCGCGTTTATTTGTGCCTTAACTCAATGACCGAGGGAGGTTCAGCATGACTTCGCTATTGAAATGAATCGTTTAAGCGGATAACCATGGCTATGGATCTTCGGGACGAGCTAGAACGGGCAAGGCTATCATGTAAACAAAAGCAAGGACAGGGAGTCCTTAAAGAGTCAACATTGTGCCTAATCAACTTCACTTTCAGTTCTATTAGACGTTAACTAATCTCCGGGCTTATCCTATTTAACATTAATGACACTCGGTTGCTAAACTATGCCTCCATGTCTACACTTACATACTGGAATCCGATCGTTCGACGTCCATCCCTCGTCTGTCCACTCGCAAAACCAAAAGCGATAAAGTCAAAAGAAGATGTTAAACCACTGTGTAAGAACCATAAGATGTTAAGCCACTAAGTAATAACCATAAGTAACACTGAAGAGCAGCAGAGCCGGTCTACAAACCGACCGAACTCTGAGCTGCCGAAGTCAGACTGAAGCTCGTGAGCCTGCTCCGCACCGCTTAAATACCTCACTTTTTAGAGAATTAAACTGATTTGTGGGGCTATAAAAATTTTATTAGAAGTGCTTCGTTAGCACTTTGGGACGATTTGCCCAACTTTTGAAGCTAAAATTAAGCCCACAAGTAAACTTTCTTATCAGTATCAAATTTAGACCAATTTTATTTCAAATTTATATCAAACTTAGATGATTTATTGCCTTTTAATATTAAATTTATATATAACGCTTATTTGTTCCATTAATATAACAATATGGATTCTCTGTGGAATCCATAGCGCGTCCTTTAGTTTATTTTGTTCCCAGATTTGACCGTTACGAGTAAATAAATCCCTAATATAAACTTTTGTATTACTTTATAATTCAAATTTTCAAATTTATTTTATATATTCAGCATGCCAACTTTATAGTAAACAACAAACTTTAACATTAACTTTATATTAACCTTGATAGGTCTTTACTTAAGAAGGCTGGTACTTGGCTAGTCCCGATAAAAGTTTCAGATTTAATGTTAAATGGTGTTTATTCACTGATAAGAAGTTTCTCGAAGCTTCTGATATTAACTTTAAATAAAATTAGTATAAATTTGCGATGAAAGTTCAAATTAGAAAGTGTTTGCTTAATAATGATGTATACCGAAATTAATTCGGCGTTTATGGCAATAAATACATACACGGTGGATCCAGCTAAATTATACATAAACCCAATATCAGTTGATACAACTATGCATCTATTTTGTGCAAATCAACGTAAATACATATACAATTACATGTTTGGGATCAGCGTTCGTAGAAAGGAGACGATGCTAAGTAAACAAACAAACGGCAAAAGACGTATAAGAGGGTTCCATTCTCTTAGTGATGGCCAAAGTGCCAAGCGAATCTTGGATTCGGGCTCGGATCCTCCAACCGGGCATTTTGATATGTAACAAGTCTATTCTAAGAGTAGAAAAGAGGGAAGTGGGCTCTACGGCGGGCCCATCGTGGATTACGAGTAAAGCATTTTATGCGGCTCCCGCGAGTTCGGGCCGCCTTTTCATTTCCACCTTTGTGCCAGATTCGACGAGAGGAATCTAACGACGGGTTACATACCTATCGGGGAATAATTTCTTCGATTTTCAAGAAAAACCGTACCCGAAAGTACGCACAGCCGATCTATTTCGAGTTCAAATGAAAGCCTCGGAAGCAATAAATCCAATGATGTCATTTATATATGCTTGTGTCGATTATTCGTTAAGTTATTTATTTTTATATGATTTTTGAGGGATTCCTACATGATTACTCGCTAATAAGTCCGTGGATCATGATCGGATAGCCACGGGACAGGTCTCATTATAAAGACCGAAAAATTCTCTATTAAACATATTAAGCTCCTAATTTGCGATTTCTCAACCGTTCCGGAGTTATGCGAAGGAGCCGTAACCCTCAATTCCGAGTATTCGGAATTGGCAATTTCTTTTAGTTTTATCAGCTACTTAGCCAGCAAAAATGAACACTGGTAGCTGATACTCTATTTATCTACACAATTTACCAGTGTTTCGCTTACTTTTAAACACCGATAAATTCGATATCGGCCAATTCTACTTATAGACCTTAGAAATTTTACTGCTTTGCTGTTCACTATGGGACGAACAGCCATTACTTTTTTGCGGTCCTCACTTGTGAGGACGGTCGTGATGGGTTTCCATCACGGCAAATTCTTTCTACCAAAATCGGGGCTGAATTCCCTTTCGGTCCATGGCGCGGCATTGCGTTCTTCTCCCATACATATCGGGAAAGTTCGGGGAGTCGTACCATCCTGCTTATTCGCGGGTCGGGTACGGCAAGAGCTCGCCAAACCCGAGCATTTCTACCCATAAAAATACTGATTTATATGCGCACAATCATTGACTCTTCTCTAAAAATCAAAATAATCAAGAATGGGTTGCTCACGAGCACATACACCTCAACAATTACGAATATCAAAGGTACAACAAAACACAACGATGATCATGGGAAGAGCATCAAAATACAAAGAAATAACATACAGATATGTGCCTTTACCGCCGCAATCAACGAAAACAATACAAAGAAATCAGTATAAATATGGTACGATGGATACCTATACGGTTACGGGTATACGTATACGAACAATGATGTAATCAAATTACCAATTCAAATGTGTGTAAGAACAACAGTATAAATGGGTACATAACAATCGATATGGTTATAATATACAAGTCAAATACGCCAATGGTTGCGTTTCTGGCAACCTCAAACGGTATGGTACGACAAAGAACAATAATACAACAATTATTCGTTCCTGAAATAGTAACAATACCCATTTTGATCACCAAAAACGTCGGCGGTGCAGACCTAAATACTGGAATTATAGTCATATGGCGAGGTTAGCGGGCATAGCGATTAATGATTTGCCACACGTATAGAGTGCCTATAAATGAGGTGGCAACGGGGTCTCGCGCGGTCGGTTCGTTTATATGGGAAAATCGACACACAATTTCGTGGGTACAAAAGATCCCTCTTTGCAGATCTGCTCCAATTACATACACGAAGGCAGGGAAATTATGGCTCCGCGTTCCTGCAGCCATTGTCGTTGGGGATTCAATTCCAGGAAACAGCAGTAATTCAACTTCATAAATGTTGTCCATTAGCATGTGGCCAGGATTAATCTATCTCATAACGATCCTGCATGGATCTTTTACACATGTTTTGTCAAAACGTCCACTGAAATTAACCAAATAGATATGCCAAGCAAATATCAAACCGTTATATTAAAGCATTCTGCTACGTGATTTTTGCCAAAAACTGGCAAGTGGATGGAAATTCAGGCAAATGGATGAGAGAATGCAATTATGTCATAGTAGTTGGCATAAACAAACGTAACGCTAGCATAATTATAACAAAAACATTTTAGCTAGAATAATCGCAGTTCCATTTAATACAGTGAGCCAGGAAAATAAAGAGTTTTACGCCTATAGCTTTACAAGGCCCATACTGTTAACAGCAGTAACCAGAATATGCGTCTGTATTTCACCAACATATTATTGAGGCGTAGTGAGTACATAATTTGTGCAATAATCGTGAGGTTTATCAAATTAAAATAGCTATACTCATCAAGCTAACACAGAAGATACTGCAACATATTATTATAGTTCTTACACCCAGTACGCCAGGTAACCGTTATAAGTTATCCAACCGAGATCGTTGGTGACGACACAATTGTTCACTTCGGCTCCCCACGGTTGAGTGGGACAAACACTGAATAAATTTTGTAGCTCTGTAGGACTCAAGCAACTATCTTTATCCTATAACATAGTATATTTTGTATGTGAAAATGATTAGTTATAAATAATTTTCATCTGTAAACGGTAATATTTTAGCAACTGTATTATTAAATAAAACAGTGTGTGACCACAAAACAGCGCGTGAGAATAAGCATACTGTTTGAAACCACTAGCAACGTAAATGCTCCAACATTACTGGCCCGCTTTAAACTGCTTATAATACTTTAATATATTATTTCTATCAGTTTTCATTCCTTATTTCCCTATTTAATTCACTTATTGTTTCAATTTACAGTTTTCAGATTAATTGGTTCGCTTCTTGGCTTCAGCCACTATTCAATGTTGTACATTCAATATTAAATAGACAATCTAAATTAGCGTGAAATTTATCCTATATAATATTAAATATCTACAATCTATGAAATGGTAGCTATAAGTATGGGCGAAAATGTTACAGTCTGTCATAGTGATTCTTCCGAAACGCATCAATAAGCATTAGACTGATGAATTTTCGCAATTTTTCATGTTCGACGCCTAATAAAATTCATTCCATGCGTATTGAAATTTGGACTGCAGTTGCCTCAAAATTTCGCATGATTGTGCAAAAAATTTTTGCCTTGCCGTTTTGCAGCACGCATAACTCTACATAATAATGATACATTTTCGCATTTTTATTGCATCACGCATAATGACCAAGCGCTGTTCCAATAATTTCCTACCCAAAATTGTCGCGAAACTGTCACGAACTGATTGTGGCCTTTTGAAGATACAACATTTTAGGTTATAGCCCTTGCCAGAGGCGTCTGACCAAAAGATGTAAACCGCAAAAAACTAGAAATAGCCAAATTTTGTCACTTTTTTGAGTTAGTTTTTCGGTACGCAGAGGCCTTCAATAGGTCTAGCTCTAGGTTTTCTCAGCAATGCTAAATACGAAGAAAGCAAATGCATCAGCGGGTGAGATTTCAATATATAAAAAATAACACAAGATTTCAAAACTTTATTATTTCGCAGTTTCAATTATTGTGAAGTTAAGTTACAGCAATAATTTCGAAAACAAAAACACAGTCATTCTCAGTCTAATACTTGAACCAGATAGTTTATTCATGATTAAACGGAAACTGCACTTATTCAACGCAGAGTTACACAGCTACAGACATTTATAACAAACGTCTTTGCCGGTGTGAACACGTAGTTCTGCATTTTTGCATACCAGTTACGCTATATTGTGTAGTGGATAGCATTAAACCGACAGACACTGTGCTAGTTCGGTTGAAATCGTGTACTATATTATGGTGTTATTAGTAGAAAACAAAAATGCTATCACAAATTAAGTCTCCAACCATTTTTGCTAGCCGTGCACGTTCAACACAAATGCGCGAGCAAACTTAAAGTGGCCCCGCCAACCATCCTATTTTGCAATTTTGCATAAAAATAAAGACAAAACACTTTTTGGCCAATTGAAATCCAGCGTAAAACTGTTCACTAACACACTGTTCGCGATTGAAATCTAGCCAATAATTTGTGGTTACAAAAATCTAAGTAAGATTACCCAAATTTTTTAGAACTGTCGGATTTGAATTAAACCGGTTTGTTCGCAAACATCAAGAGCTTATCTACAGGATTTATTTGCTTGTGGCGTCACTTTTGCATTAAATTTGTTCGCAAACACTGAATATTTAACAGATTAGGCATTAGGGAACTGAATTTCTGCAAATCCGAAACGCCGAAATACTGTTCGAACACAAGGTATAATTTCTGGCACTTGGATTTGATTTTGCCTATTTTCAGTTAGTGAAAACCCGAATGAAATTTAGCCTATTTTCCGTAACAAGGGTTTGCGATTCGATATCGGTAATTACAAAACAGGATGGTTGGAGGGGTCACATTAAGTTTACTCACGCCTAAAGCTAACACACTACATCACATATGCATGTCTTATTCAAACTGGAGATGGCATTTTTCTGTGGCCTGTAGCAAAAAAAGAAGTCTCCCGTTTCTAGCCAACAGCCAAAAATGTGTTTATCCTGCCCGGTAAAAACACAACATTGACTAGTGAGTAACCAGAGCCGTAAGTTTATATTTTAGTTGTAACAAGAACGACGTGTTATCAAAAGTGCAAAATTGGCGTAACAAAATTTGTGACCATGGCAACCGAACGGCACGTGATCGTCCACCGATAGTGGGAAATTCCAGAATTATACAATTGCTAATATTAAAAAAGAAAGCGAAACTTGGATAACACCAAAAGCAAGCAAAATGTTAAAAAGCCCATCTACATTACAGAAGTAAACAGAAAATGACCGTTTACATACACGTAATTTGAGCATCGAATTTTTATCCGCGGCTTTAATAAACCAATTCAACAGCACAGAACTTTGTTATAGAGCAAGAAAAATAATGAACTAACTTCATCATATTTCTCGAACAAAGCTGATAAGAACTGGAATCCGTCAAAACTGAGTTCAGTAGAACAGCCGCGTGGTACTTTAAGGCTGAAAATGTACATAACAATCCACGAATAAAATCTTACCATCGTACGAGTGTATTCATCAGCGATATAAATTATTTCAAATTTGTGACTAATCGACAATTTATTTAGACTTCGTCAACTTTGGAATCATTAAGTTAAGACAGCTGGACGCAGTCTTGAATTTACTTGCATGCGCACGGAATTTTCGCCTTAAAATCACATAGATGATAAGAAAAGGTCAGGTTTGAGATGTGTCTAGGTTGGATTACAAAAAAGATATGAGTTCTCATATTGTATCGTGTGACTTAAACACAAATTGTGGTCAACTACATCACATAATATTTGAAACAAATACAGTCTGTGCCAGACGCGCAAAGAATCGATCGAAATCCCATCAATTTCTATTAAAGTAAATATCTTGATCAATTTCGATAAAACGAAAATTTATTCATTTTCAATCCTATTGAAATTATACAGATTTTAAAGTTATAAAATTCTGATCGATTTCGATTAAACAAATTTTCATTACACTGTTATTTCGATTGCACTGATGCCTGACTGTGATAGTGTCGGCACAAAATAACCCACAAAATTGGATTATTCTTTACCTGTGCTCAACAAACGCTCACATTTTCTACAAAAAATCCTACTCACTTGAGATTTATCACAGAAGAAAATAGTACAGCACAAAAAGGTTCGTCTCCAACAAAGTTGTGTTATGATTCAATAACATATGGACCGTATCAAATTAACACTATGATTCGGATTAAAAAACTTGTAACCCTGGTCGTGTAGCTTCGCGGTGTCACCATTTCACAAACTTCTTTAAAAATATTCCGTATGCCATGGTGAAATGGATTGGGCGTGGTTTCATTTATAAGTTGTAATTCTGAGTAATCTACTGTAACAGTCTCTATTTGATGTATATACCACCATATAACCTGTGGAACTATGAAAGCATTGAAAGGCAAACCTAAACCTCGTCGATCTAAAACCCATCAAAAAAGTAATAAACGCATGAAGTATTATTGTGCTGCGCCCTAGATAACGAAACCATCCTATACGGACTAACGAAAAAGATATACAGACAATTCTTCATTCCCTGCCTGTACGCAATACGTAATCAAAACCAATCCACAGACTGAAGAACTGCAATATTCTGGAAATCTGGTTCATTTACCATAAACCAAATAAAACCTTAAAAGCATAAAATACGCGTGCTGTCCACTATATAATCAAATCATTCTATTCAGCGTCCAGAAAACCATTGATGCCCTGCACAAAATGCATGAGCAAACGAGTGAAACACGCATTTTGGGAACCAGGTTAGTCGACTTAAAACTTTTGAAACCCCATGAAAAATATAATACGTTCAAGCTGGACTCTAGATAGCAAAACCATCGTATCCAGCGTGCTTGATAACCTAATAGACACACGTTGTAAGGTAAAACATGCAACATCATGCCGAAAATTGAGAATCAACATTTCTGGCAAAGAATCGACAGCAATATTCGGGCCAACAGCGGCCTATGGAGTGATCCCCAAGAAAGTAGTAGTCAGAGAGATGTAGCGCTCGATTAGCTGATACTGCTGATGGCCTCCGATTTTCGATGCGAAGCCTATATCGCGAATCACTGATATCCGTATAGCCATATTTGACGATGAACCATTAAAATCCTGTTTTTGCCATCTGTACCCCGAAAATGGAGTCGGGGGCTGTCCAACTTCAACTAAAAGTCACATCGTGATCACATTTACCATCGAACAAAAAATTTTCGAAATCCATCTAACAGAAGATGAGTTATGCATGACAGACTCAGACAAAAAATTCAAATTTTAATGTTTTTTCCTAGCGCCCTCAGTAGAACCTACTCGATCCGTTTAAATGATAAAATGTCCCAGTGTGCTTCCGTGACCATTTATTTTATGCTAAAATTTCCCTCATTTTTGACAATTTACGATAATTTATACCCAAAATTTTTCCAAATTTTCCGCAAAATTTTCATCGTACCTTAGGCGCAGGGGAAGGAGGGTGCCCATCCTCAAGGGATAAATACATTTTACTCCCATATGAGCGCCAATGTTATAAATGCAGACATGCTTATGATCCGAGATCCCAGTGGAGATCAAGCTTTGAAATTTTTGGGCTCTATATTTTTCGAATTTTTTACAAATTTCCCTCGATTTTTGCCACATTTTCCCTCAATTATACCTATTTCATCCAATTTCCGTTTATTTTCCTTCGATGTTTGCCACAATTTTCAGGGCGCCTGGAGTGTGGAAAGGTAGAGAGGGATCGAGCTATTTCCGTGCCACAGGGGGATAATACCCCTCTCCATACGAGCATACTATGCTTTATGTGGCACGCCATGAACTTCTCCCCAAACGGCAATCCTAGATACACGTATGGACAGGTGAGCGAGATATAATGTCGTAAATATATAAATATAGTACCATTCAGTAAATGTTGTTTCTGGCAAATTTATTTGCATCACGTTTTTTGCATATACATGGAGTTGCGATAACACCAACACAGTTTACACAGCGCTGTACTAAAAACCATACTCAGTACAATCATAGTCAACTGTTTACAAAAGAAAATCAAATATGCTATAGTTAAAATACACCAAATGTATAAATTGACCACAACTTGCTAAAGTTGTCGCGATTGAAAATACTAAAAAGCTTTCAACATACGACGGATACAAATATTCCTTTGACAAATGTAAAGTATTGTTGTAACCGAATTTCCGCAATACCGTCCACGTTGTTTCATGTCTGCCCCGTTGAATGAAGAGAGTATGCAAGAATAGAAATCCTGAAGCGTTATGATACCAATAACAATAAACGAAATAAACAGCGACGCCAGCACATAAACCTAAATTACGTCTCGAAAGTACGTTTTTTCTGAACTAACTCGTCATTGAAGACGCTCCCGTATAATGCCAGTGCGTTACAAAATAACCTATCTCCTGTCATCCTGTATTAATAGTACAACATAACCACGTCAACAATAGCCTTTAAAAGCCTCATTATTGTGTGAGAGCAAGATGACAAATTATAAAAGAGTTAACATGACAGCAAACAAGATTGTTTAAAAAACGTTGAAAGGTCGCAGAAAAGTAACATATTACTTCATAAATTAGCTTTTAAAACGTGACCAATGATCTGACAAGGCTTATTACCGCAACTCTGGCCTGTCCACAGCCCTCCGAAAAGTGGGGGGGGAACTTCGGGGGGCCCCCATTTTCATTCTCGGGGGAAATTTCAAAGTGGGGAGGGGGATAAATTTTGCTTAAAAATACAAAATATTTCCATATTTTCATGCATTTTTACTACTGTGAACGTACTTTCAAGCTAAAAACAATATTTTGGCATTATAAATAGTGGTAATTAATGTTTAAAAAACAATTTGCAAACAAAGACCATAAATTTTCAGACATAAAAAATTTTTGGAATTAGTTGACCATGGGGGTTTCGGCCGAGTCTGGGGGACGGACGTGGGGGAAAATCTCACGAACATGGGGGATTTGGAAAGTGGGGGGTCCCCCCCCCCACTGTGGACAGGCCAGCAACTCTAAACAGGCCACACCTGCACAGTTTTTGAATCATACAACCTGCGAGAGTTATCAAATTATTTTACATAAGACTTTCACAATAGCTATCACAAAATGTGTAAAATATACACACACCTTTAAGAGTGAGTGAATTTTCTCGAGTTCCTTCTCCAATACTCCTCTTCACAACAGTTTTCACGTCTTGGAGGGCTTGAGGATTTAAAGGAATATTGAAACATCGTACCTGCTCGGTTAGAATATACAAACTATTAGTGTTTGTTCTGGCCTGTCCACAGTGGGGGACCCTCACTTTCCAAATTCCCCCATGATCGTGAGATTTCCCCCATGTCCGTCCCCCCACTCGGCCGAAACCCTCTATGTTCAACTAGTTCCAAAAATTTTTTATGTCTGAAAATTTATGTTTTTGTTTGCGAATTGTTTTTTAAACATTAATTACCACTATTTATAATGCTAAAATGTCGTTTTTAGTTTGAAAATACGTTCACGGTAGTAAAAATTCATGAAAATATGGAAATATTTGCTATTTTATCCCCCCACTTTTAATTTTCTCCCGAGAACGAACATCGAAAAACCAACAAACACCCACCCCAAAGACCCGCGCCCAACATAAAACTAACACCCACAATAAGTTTCCCATGCCCGAAACCTCTCAAGTGCAAGCTATCGCCCTCCCAGGACGTCGCAATAATATTGGGAATTTTGGAACGCGTACCTATGGAACCATGGGTCGTGGAGCAAAACCAACGGCAATGAGTTTCCCATGACCGAAAACTCCTAAAAGTGAAACTTTTCAGCCGCTCAGGACGTTAGACCAAATTTTCAAACTTTGGGTCGAGGAACCACGAGGGTGCCATACCTCAAACTCCATAGGTCCTGAACCGGAGCCTTAATAAAAAAGGCTTCGGAATTTGTTATTTTACTATAAAATAACATTAACGAGAGAAAAAATTCGAAAGTAAATATAAAAGTATCCTTGCTTCCAGTAAAGGGTACTACAATGGGGTAAAAACGCTCATTTTGACCTATGACCCCGAACTATGGGGGTACCATACTCTATACCCATGGAGCCATCGGTCACAGAGCAAAACCAACACTGGAAATGAGTTTTACATGCCCGAACTCCCCAAGTGAAACTTTTCAGCCGCCCAGCACGTCAGAACAAATTTTCGAATTTTGGGTTGGGGAACTATGGGGGCGCCATACCCGCGTACCTCAAACCTTAAAACTTCAGAACCGGAGTCTTAATCGCAAAACAAATAAGTGGCATATGCATTTATCAGTTTGCTATGAAATAAAACCAAAGATTAAAAATCGAAAGTTAAGATAAAAATAACATTGCTTCCGTGAAGATTGCTAAAATTGGGTACAATGTAGTAAACCTTCCTCATTTTGACCTTTGACCTCGGAACCAAGCCTCAACTTTGAAAAATCGGTTAATCACTATGCCTGTTCGCATGAGCCCAAGAATATGACAATCGGTTAAGTCGTTCACTAGTTATGGCCGATCACATAAACATAGACGAAATTTAAATGATTTCACAGCTGCAACACACAATCTCTACTACTTTACGCTACTTTACTCCCCAGGCCCCCGCCTTTGGCGAGCACAAAATTTTGAGCAAATTACAACTGGGAAATATCCGGAAAAAATTCATAAATCTGCATTTAATTTCTGGAGGAATGTGAGGGGCAGATTACAAAAGTCTCTCCAGCCTGTTTTCAGGGTGGAACTGGGTGAACCGGCACCCTTCCTGTTCCCAGGTCTCTGTATCCAAACGAGACAAACTATAACCACTTATCAGTACGCAATTGCTCAAATAATTTTCACAACAGGCCAACACAATACAATTTAAATCACTATCGTTGGCTACGTTATGCAATCCAAATAAACCAAAGATTCTGTTAGCAGCTGCTGTCATTCTAGTTGATTTCAAGCTGTACCGAACACGGTTTAGAATTTTCCTGCAGCGGTGCAGGTAGTCATGCGCAGCACACAAAGAAAAAATGGATTTTAAATACACCGTGAATAAAATTTCTTTGAATCAAAAATAAATTTATACACAAGTTGTTGCTAAAATTCATTAGTATAATATTAGCACACTGTAAACCCTAGCGAACACAATAACTATGGACTAGGCCCGTATATGGTTCCAATAATGAAATATGATAATCGCAATTGCGACACAATATCAATATATCAAAATAGAATACATTATTATATAAAGTCAAGCTCAAAACTCAGTTAATAGCTACTATATTACGGCGTAAAATTTCCGATGGAACACATAAAAATTAAAGTAATGTACTATATTTTCACCAAACTAATATTTTTTAGAAATTATATGAGTTTTAATGTCTGGAAGTTTATATTCACCTGGAAACAGTTTAATTCAAAGTCGTTCAAAAGGCCATCGTTGTCTTGATCACATATCTGAAATAAAACGTTATGTGAGATAAATTATTTAGATACTTGAGATAGAGAACCATCATATTGAACTCGAGGGTATTGCTGAAAAAAGCAACGCACAACCATTTACGACTTCATATAGCTTTATGTGGGATTCGTACATAACATTCAGAAGTTAGGCATTCGAGACATCTAAACAAAACATAAACACATGGTGGCGTATTCTTGCTGGCATAAAACCGTCATGCACAAAGGAATGTTCCACAGAGCACTGTGTGTTTTGCAAAACAACTTCACCTGATTTCATTTCGAGTTATATAACATTTGTGTACGTATCTAATATTGTTCGTGTAGCGTTTTAGATGATAGACATAACTAAGTTATGTTTTGTTAACTATAAAACTGGTGATTCGCGCGGAAAACGGGGAGTTAATGCGGCTAATAACAGAGAGTCAATACGGCTAGCGTGCTCTAAATGTCTATAATTCCTATATTCCAAGTTAAGTGTCCTATTAGGACATCATTTACAATAAGATGCGTGCGCATGGTTCTAATTATGTCACTCGTTCAAATGGACTAGCTACTATGTCACGCATACAGTCCAGCTCGACTATATAAATCTTGAATAGCCTAGCAAGGCTATGCATTTGTCATCGAGTGTCGAGCCGGACTGTGCTTTTGTCACGATGCGTTCAGCTGAGCCCTCTAACTTAAACAAGAGACTATTCAGTCCGCGAACATTACGTTTTACTATACGTATCTAAATAATGCCCCAAAAGCGGCATACAGCTTAAAACGTTAATTGTATATATTAAAACAAATATATAACTTAGAATTAGTGTGAAAACACTATAGAACAAAATGTTATTACACTCAGCACATTACTAAATAAAATTTCTCAATTGACAGTTCAGCCGGACGCTCCGTTTGTCACGCAGAGCCTACATAGCTAAGCTCCCTGTTTGTCACATTAAGACTAGCTCAGCTATAAAAATGTACCGCAGTAGTCCAGCTAAGCCATAGTTCACCCGAACTAGTTGAGTTGGACGCGTGACATAATTTGGCCCTTGCGCACGCATCTTATCGTAAATGATGCATAACCTTTCTAGACCCTTTCAAAGTCTCAAAAAGACACACGAAATACATTCAGTACAACACTGTAACCAGTTTCAGCACATAACACACAACAGAACGATAAGACCTTTTCCTTCAATTACTAAAAATGTTAAAATTTCAAATTTATAAATCACAACCTTCACGCAAAAATCAAATTTTAGCCGATTTTACGTTGTACTCTCCTTTGGATTTGCA
>JASANE010013894.1:0-33553 GCA_030248225.1 Trileptium ribeirensis
CATTATATATTGATAATTTGACTGTTCAAGGGAAACGGTTTTACCTGCAATTTTTAGTTCTACCCTGTCGAACATAGAGTATAGAAATAAATTAGCTGGACCGTCTACATCTGTATCTAACTGTCTCTTTGGTTTTTTCGTAGCTGGAGGCTTAGAAGGGGGTGTGGTAGTTTTAGGTTGTGTAATTTTCTTGATTATTTCTACTTGTAAATATAACATTATAGAATCAACATCGATGTAGTCCGATGTCCCTCCGAACCTGAACTCAAGTGGAGTTAAATAGTCATCTGATGGTAAACCAGTGAAACATGCGCTCTCAACAACTTGTGTACTTTCAATTTCATCATGAATTGGGGTAAGAGAAGTTAAGTCCAATCCGGAAACACTACATTTGGCCATATTTAGTATAGGCGTTTCTTTGCTTTCGACGTTTACGTGTACTGCGTTTGCGTTTCTTTGTTCTCTTTTTAATAGTTTTACGCCTCGGCTTACTTATTTTAAAAGGGACGGAACGTTTAGCACTGCCTACCAATAGACGTACTAGTGCTGGATTCATTGCGGTAAACTAATGATTACTTGGAATTCCAATTTGCTTTGAAAATTTGTTTCGAGATTAAACTAGTTAGGATAATTATATTTAATTGGCTTTTTAATAATTTTGTATGTGCAAAAGAATCTGAACCTTTTTCTGAGACGTTAAGGGTAATCCCAAATCTGTTATTATGCTGTCCAAGTAAGACACACGGATGCGGTGATATACCGGAACAGTAGTATTTTTGGCGTAGACGTAAAGGATGCGAGAATGTTCGTCGTTGTGAGCGGAGGATTCTATTATATCTGTTTGCAAAAGGGTGACCTCTGGTGGGAGCGTACACTGAACAACCGCTACACTGGCCCACGAAGTGTCTATAGGTTGTCAAAAATGAGCCGAAACGTAGGGCGATCCTGGAGTAACTTGGTCAATTAATACGTACATAGTTGCCTAGTATATCGGTCACTTTGTTAAAAAATGGTTCAATATGCTTGCTCTTTTTAATACCTGTTAGAATAACTTTTCCGGTGTGGTGAATTAGCACCGTTCGACCTTCAAGTTTTAACAATAGGGGTGGCATATGGTCATGAGGATCGAAACTTGCCAAGTAATTTGAACTCTGTAAATATGCACATAATTTATGAAGATTGAACTTCTGTTTCAAGTCGAGCGACACTACATAATTTTTGACTGAAAAGTTAAAGTTCTCTTGACCTAGCGCATGCGAAACTTGTTTTACGATAGCTCTTGCCTCTATAGGATTTCTTAGGCCAACAATAGTAAATTTTCCAGAAGCAAAAAGCAAGCAGCAACCTCTAGGCTCCGAGTGCCATACTAGTCCACTGAATTTGTTAGAAGCATACTGAGTGGGTGGATAGAGCTTGTAGCCCAGTGAGCATAGATCTATAGGATTATCGAAGGAGCCACAAATTGTAGTGTTAACAACCGACCACTCCATAGCGATACAAAGTGTAAAATGATAGAGATAAGTGAATCACAGCCTTTTTATATCCTTTTCGGTTACCCAAGATGCCTGCTCGACGGGATACCCCTTCCATTTAACAAAATATTCTGTGCCCCCTCGTTTAGTTTTACGCCTCTTTAGGATTGTTTCAGTTTCATATATTTCGTCTTTTCGCGTTACCTTTTGCATTTCTTGTTCATAAAAAATACCAAGAATAGGTTCTCCAGTGATAGATTTAATTCGGTACGTGGATGGCATGCTAGAAATTCTATGGCCAATAAAGAACTCTTCCTCGGTCCAGTTAGGATAGAACGATTTTGGGAAAGGGAATTTACGCTTGAGCAATTTTATTCTGTCACCAACTTGAAATTTATACTTCTTCGGCAGCCTGGTAAATGCTTTGGGATATAACTTGCGCCGAACAACATGTTCATTTTCACGTGTAACGTCAACTGGGCGAAATCCAGTAGTTCTAACTTTCCTCATGTTTAGAGACTCAATGATGCTGCTTAAGGCATCAATGTATCGCCATGTGTTTTGGTGACGTAGGTATATGTATATTTTACGCTTTATGTCCCTAATTTTACGCTCGGCAAACACAATCTTTGACTCATCGTTCATGGTGTAAAGAAATTTTATCCCCCGTTCTTTGAAAACATCTGTAAAAGCCTTGCTATAATGCTCCTTAGCTCTGTCTACTATAAAGTTTCTCGGCTTTTCCGGTAATAAGGAATTCAATACTGTAGTTAGTGCTAATGCTAGCGCTTGTCCCGTTTTTGTCTTAAGAGGAATACCCCAACAGTACTTGGAAAAACAATTTATAATTACAAAAATATATCTATACCCATCGTTGTACTTAGCCAAAGCCTGCATATCCGCAAGATCCGATTGAAAGATATCATATAAATCTGAGACCATGTACCGAACACGCTTGAAGTTGTGTTTAGGTCTTTTGCGAACGAGTGTGTAGGGTGTTTGGCCTGATAAAAATTGTTTAATTTGAGATAATGTAACCTCCAACCCCTCTTTTTTAGCCGCCTTATAGAGGCTATATGCTGAGCCTAGCCCCAATGGATTGGTTGTGTCGTAGTATATACGCTCAAGTTTAGAATTCATTTTGGATACTTGAACATTATCTTACCCTATTTTCTTATCCTATTTAAAGATTACAAAGCTCTAAAACTTCAAATTTATCCAAGGTTAGAGCTTTCCCCTGCATAGTGGTAATCGTGTGCTGTTTAAAATTGGAAGGATCACTACAAGTTTTAACCTTGAATTCACTCAACTGGTTGGGAGTAATAGTATACTCTTCTTTGTTTTTGGTAAGTATCATTTCACGAGAACATAAAGTGATCATGGTCTGCGGGATGAGGTAGTAAACCTTGCAATACTCCAATTCCTGCTGTGGTACCTCGTCCGAAAGACCCAAATGAATGAATACTACGGTATTGTAGATGGATAGAAGCAAAGAAACAAAAATGACAATTGCTGCGACTATTTTATCTCGCTCCATATTGCAATTTAGATATGTGACCAGAAATAACACGCTTTTTAATAACTATTTATTGACAACTTAGCAAAGCATATTCAATAACAACTAATAATTGCCGTATTTACAAAGTAGGTCAATGTCATATTCAAAATTTAGATCATTAGGTTTTATGAGCATCAATTCTGTCATGGCTTCAGTCAAATAGCTCATATTGGTTTTACTCTGTTTGAGTTCGTGTATTTTCTTTACGATTATACCGTAGTGTTCTTTTGTAGCCACCATAGAGAGCGAACTTTCGAAAAACATTTCCCGGAACATTTGGTCTTCTAAATTGTCCGCATCCGGCTTGGGGTGTTGATGTTGGAAGACGTCGTAGTAGTAATTAGTTATAATCTGCAGAGTCGTTTTCCGACCTGAGTATGAGAGTGCCAGATCATCAACCGATTGGTCTAAATATATATCGGCGTGGAAATCGAACGCGTAGAGGCATCCGGTGAGGCCACCGTGTTCCCATGGCTCGTCTTCGGCTGATTTATTTTCTTGACATCCTGAGCAGTTGTTCTTGACCAATTCCATAATTTTGTTGCAAATGTTGTTGAGGTCTTGGCGGCTGATTTGGCGCGTCATGACTGATGAAATGTCTATGTGGATTCCTGGGGAACGGGGTGTGATCAAAGCGTATTATGCGGTTGATATGAACTAGTTGTTCCGGAGTAAATAGTTTTTGTTCTACTTTGTGAAAGTTACAGCGCACGATAAATAAAGTATCTATACGTAATTGGCTAAATTTACTAATAATATTTTCAGACATTATATAGGATAGCAAGTAATAATTTTATGACTAGAAGACACATAAGCTATTCTCAAAGTTGACGACAATTCATTAGTATCTCGGACGCGGCCAATAAACCTGGGGAATTCCTTTGTGAAAGCAAATTTATCACTGGATTGTTTCTCCTTGGTATCGTAGTAAAAGTAAGTGTCATAAATGTACTCCTTGAGTTGTTCTTTTGTAATAATGAAATAGGATTTGCATCCATCAGGGTCAAAATGACCAAACTGAATGTGCTTGAAGTCAATTTTGGGAAGCGTCGACGTTCATTGGTTCTTCTGAGAACATTTCTCGGATGATGCCGATGTTGCATATGCAATGGTGTGGTGTGTATTTGAGGAATTTGTGGTTGAAGAGGGATAATTTCTGGAACAGCTTTTGCCAGCGGTCATTATCGAATGTTATTGTTATAATTTTTAGTTCTTTTGTACGTGGAGCGTATATTACAAAGTCTGCTAAGTGTAAACCTGTGATAGCTAATTGGCCTAAAACTTGAAAATAATACTTATGGTTAGTTTTTAAAGTAAATGCCCCAGTTTCTTTGTTAATAGCGCAATAGAACTGAGACTTTCTGCTCTTGGCTATTTCCATGATTGTTCTGGGGTTGTCTGCTGTATCGTAAAGGCACTTAATCTCCAATATCCTAGGTTCTGGGAATGTATGGGATGTAACAATACCGTCGGGAGTAGTACCTAGATAGGGCGCTGAAACTGGGACGCATAAACCTGAAGCATGAACGGTGACATCAACTCCATGGTCTTTGAAGTACCGGATGTAAGCTTGCCTTGCATTCTCTTCTTCCGTTATACCGACCAAACATGCTGTGGGAATAGGGCGATTAATGGCTCGAGGTGCTCTGATGTCATACAACAGCTTTTGAAGTATATGATCACTACTAGCACTATGTAGCCTACCAAAATATGAGGACGTTATTCGCACTTTACGTTCATTCCACCATGTGGAACATTCGTCCTGGGGAACTGTTGAGTAAAATATGGACTTGTAGATACGGCCGTCCATCAAGAAAGTAAGCCAATTAAAGCCTCGAAACAAAACACGAGTAAATGCGTAAACACGAACAGCAAATACAACGTTAACAAGACGATTGCAATAAAACCGAGTGCTTATGACATAAGAAAAGATAAACTAAACTACGATCTCTATGTGCCAGTGTTTATATACACATAACCTCGCAAACCGACGCCAGTTGTTTATAGTAATTAATCATTTTTGACAGGCGGCAAGATCAAAGAGTGATGTCATTTGGTAAAAGGCACTGATGACTCATCACTTTGGAATGCGACGCCAGTTGTTTACGTTTTGAAAATTTTAAAGTGTAATTGTAGAAATTGTTTCATTTTAATTTTGACACTATAAATCGGCGGTGTTATTAAAAGGGCTGGTTTTCTTTGTTTTTCATCAGATGATGGAATGCAACGAGTGTGGCAAAAGTTTTACGCAAAAGAAGAACTTGGTACGACATAAGAAGTCAACGCACGAAGGAGAGAAACACAAGTGTTCGGTGTGTGGCAAAACATTCGCGCGAAAAGATATCGCCGATGTACACTTACGAAGTAGTCACAACGCGTCAACCGAATCAGCGTCCCGAAAGAGAGCAACGTCATCGACGGAGGATGTACCGCCGCCAAAATTCCCTCGAAATGATCTGAAACAACCTAAGTTGCGGCCAGATGGACTGCCAAATGAAGACCCTTTGGGATACGAGGGCACCGACGAACACCTACGCCGCAATAGGCATAAAATCCGCACCCACTATCACCAAGGTCGTCCAATGCAAGACAAGTATAATTTCCGCCTAGCTACTGCCTCAGAGGAAGAAATAAAGAACTACATCAAAGCGGTCTACGAACTTCAGCGCTACAAAGCGAAGTGGAATATTTCGTTTGGATTTGTGCTACGGAACTTAGTTACGGAGGAGGAATCGTTCTTCTACAGCAGTAACAACACACGGTTCTTTCAAACGCCTATAATGGTGGCCGGGCGTGTTGATTTTGCCAATTTTATGAAGCGGTTAGATGGGCAAGATATCCTCGAATGGGCCAGACAACAGCGACCGAATACTAAATTCATAGTGGACCGCATTACCAATGTTACAGTTGTTGTGAACAAATTAATTCCGCATACATTAATTGGTCGGCCCGTGAAGTTGCCACCGTGGATTAAGAATAATAAGAGTGTTGTGCCGCTGGACAAAAACCACCACGGTGTACAGTATGAGGACACCCTTTGCTTCTTTCGATGTTTAGCTCTACAGAGAGGATTCAGTATAACTAGAACGGTAGAGTTTGAAGATTACATGCGACAACAGTGTGAATTATGGTGCCATATTCGTGGAATGGATTCAAATGATTTCGCGGGAATTGGTATAAACGATATTGAAGAATTGGAGGATTTGTTTAAAGTGAACATCGCAATTTACGAATTACGGGGTAGAGAAAGATGCGAAGATAATTTGGACGCACTAATGCAGCGTGCTGAAGATATGGTACCAGAATTTCGGCCACATTTGCTGCGACAAATAGACGATAAAGAACCATTGATGCCAGAAGAAGATGAATATGACGATGATAACGAAGACGCCAGAGGAAATATATTTTTGGATGATATGGCTGAAGACGATGAGGAAGACAATGGAGAAATTGAAGGAATGGATGTAGCAGTTTTGCAAGTGGAAGAAGGCATCATGGATTTAGATGTTGCTGAAGAGATGATAGTTTTAGAGGAGAACAGCATTGATGACTCGGGAGCCGTAGCATCGTTGCTACGAAAATCAGAGGGACGACACTATGAAGTGTTGAACTTGAATTTACATAATGGTCATTTTTCGTTTATAAAAGACTTAGCGAAATTTTCGAAATCGTGGAGATGCGACAGGTGTGACAAGTTGTGGAATGACGGTGGAAAGTTTAACAGACATGTAAAGACGTTCGATGGTGAAACAACAGAAGTGTTTTATAAGGGTGGAGGCTACGGCCTACCAAAGACGATTCATGACGAATTGCGTGAAGAGGGTTTTGTAATATGTAATAAATCTTATAAATATCGTGTTACATACGACTTCGAAGCCCGATTCCAGCCTAAACTGGACAGTGAAGATGAAGAAAGAAAATTAATGTACACCAAGGTTTCAATACCGGCTAGTGTCTCCTTTCAAGCAATGTTCCAGGCTTCGAAGAAGCGAAGTGTTTCATTGGCGACAGCGACGACATTGTTGCAGAGATGCATGCATATTTGTGTGAAATTAGCGAAGCAGCTTTCCAGCTAATGTACGTAGAATTTGGTGAGATATATGACGAACTAAAACGGAGGCATGATGAAAGCAAAGACTTGGAAAGAGAATACAGAAGATTTTCTTCGCCAAAGCAAGAACGGTCAAGACGTACAGCAATGCCTTGTTGAAGCAAGAGATAAAACCCGAGAAAGCAGAAGATGGACATATTTGTTTGAACGCTTTGGAAAATGGATGCAGCAACTAATAGTGTTGGGCTTCAACAGCGCAAAGTTCGACTTTAACCTAATCAAACAACATTATATACCTTATCTTATTATGAATGGCGACAAAATCCACAACACGATCAAGAAGAATAACGCTTTTATGAGCGTAGGAACGGATAAGTTACTTTTTCTAGATATAGCCAACTATCTAAGACCCGGCACGAGCTACGAGAAGTTCTTTCAAGCGTTCAATGTGCAGCAAAAGAAAGGGTTTTGGCCATACGAATGGTTCGAATCTCTTGAGCAGCTGGATGAAACAGACTTGCCACCCATTAATGCGTTTTACAGTACTCTAAGGCAGAAAGAAATGAGTAGAGAAGACTACGGAAGGCTACGAAATATATGGAAAGAGGAAAAGATCGAGAGAATGCGTGATTTATTGATATGGTACAATAACTTGGACGTTGTGCCATTTTTAGACGCGGTGCAAAAGATGTGCAGCCAATTTGAAGAATGGGGAATTGACATGTTCAAGCAAGCAATAAGCCTACCCGGTGTAGCTTTGCAGCGCATGATGCAACGGCTTCCCAAAGGAGGACTCTTCGTATTGTTCAACGAAAGGTTTAAAGGTATTCATGACCTCATTAAACAAAACATTGTAGGCGGTCCTTCTATAGTTTTCCACCGTTACCACGAAGCTGGAAAGACATTGATAAGGGATATTAACATAGTGAAGAAAATATTGGGCTATGACGCCAATTCACTCTATCTATGGTGTTTGTGCCAGGACATGCCCACTGGTCTATTTGCAGTGTGGCGTCCAGCCGATGGCTACGCTGGAGAAGAAGTACCGTTTGCATCAGGAATGGAAGAAAAACAATTTTTGGAAACTACGAAAAGAAACTATGATATTGACTTTACACCGATTCAAGGTTATACGCATGGAACCAGCGAATTGGTATTTGTGGAATATCAAAGAAGGCGGCTTTGTTCAAGGCTTGGGAGAGACGATATAGTTATTCAACATCGTTTCTATGGAGGACAGAAGCGGTTGTACCGGGGATCTACAATTTATTCAGTGGATGGATACGTAGCTGCGGGAAAGTATGGAAACGAGAAAGCTATTATTATCGAATTTGATGGTTGCTATTGGCATGGATGCAGCACGTGTTTTGCCGAGCCTATCGACGAAGATCTCATACAAAGAGCCGAAGGAACACGAGCTAAACATGAATTCCTTAGAAGCCTAGATGCCGAAATTATAATTGGGAAAGATTGCCAATTTGGACCAGTGATTGAAAACGAAATTAGACACAATAAAAGCTGGCTAGAATGGATATCTCTACATGCGAAAACAGGATTGAAGGACAACGTCAAAATGAGGGATATCGTAAGTCATATAATGGCAGACAAAGTGTTTGGAGTAGTGGAAGTGGACATTCAGATGCCTTATTGGAATAAACAATTGTTGGAAAGGTGGGAAGAACTACCGCCAATATTTAAAAACGTGGATATTGCGAAAGAAGACATTGGAGATAATATGAAACAATACGCCAATGACAATGGTGTGATGTCAACACCGCGGAGAGCCCTCATCAGTTCATACCACGGTGAAAAGATACTTCTCGCAACACCTCTTCTACGCTTTTATATACAACAGTGCCGAATGAAGGTTACCCGGGTCCATCAATTCATAGAATTCCAACGCGTGGCAGCCTTCGTGCACCTAGGGGTGGAGGTTGCCGATCAAAGACGTAAAGCCGACAAAGATCCAAATGAACGGGTGAAGGGTGAAATGTATAAGCTGATAGGTAACAATTATTATGGTCGACTGCTATTGGATAAAACAAAATTCGATGAGGTGCATTTTGCTCCGCAGCACGAGGTACAACGAATGGTCAATGATCCGCGATTTAAAAGATGGATGAGATAGCGGAAGGGGTATTCGAGGTTCATATGTCTAAAAAGAAGATAGTTCATGACCTTCCAAATATTATTCATTCTTTGTATACCAATATGAAAAGTTGCGGATGCTGGAGTTCTATTTATTCCTTTTGGAATGTGTGGGAAAAGAGAACTTCCAGCTAATACAAATGGATACAGGCAGCATGTACTTCGCAGTGCCAAGGGACTCGCTTGAAGCTAGTGTTCCGCCGGAAAAACTTCAAAAGTTCAGTGCGATAAAGTCCGAATTTATCGCAACAGATGACTACAGCCAGCGTACACCGGGATTGTTCAAGCTCGAGTGGCAAGGACAGGGCATGGTGGCGCTAAATAGTAAAACTTACTACGGTTGGACTGAAGATGAATCTACCAAAATTTCAACGAAATGACTATCGAAAACGACAAACATTGTAACTAAAGAAGGATTTTTAACGTACTGTTTGATAAAACTAAAGAGGGTGGGGTGAACCATGGATTTCGAATTTTAAAAGACTGCGGACTTGTACAGTACAAGCAGCATAAAGACAGTTTGATGTACTTTTATCCCAAACGTATTGTGTGTGCTGATGGTATTTCTACAAAACCGTTGCATTTGTAAAAAGTTATTGTATTTTAATGAAATAAACGTGAATCGTGAAATGATACTTACCAAAAATATACATAACTGAAAAACACTTCTACTTCGATCACCCTAAAAGTGGTGTGCTGAGGGCAGAACAGCAGGTTGGCCTGAAACGAAGTGGGTTACTGTAGATAGGCTGATGGCTCCGTGCGGAGCGTGGATATTTTATCCCTGTTATACTACTATGGTATTTACAGTAATTAGATTTTTCAATTCGCAGCTCCAATATCAAAAGATCGAAAAGCCCATTTTTGCAGCATTCAGATTTCTGAAAAGAAAGACCCATATTAGTTTTAAAAAAGTCTCGGATTTAGAGACTTCGGTGATCTCTAAGTAGGTTTTGGCATACCTATAAATTGAGTGTTAACCCTTGGGCGAAAATGATCACGAATCCTTAAATTTGACAAGACTTTCTTATAAAATACCAAAATTTTGACCAGTCCAATTTTTCAAAAGAAACCCAGATGCTTTGATGCTAGGCTTAAGTGGAAAAATTGGTTAGAACCAAATAGATTTTGAATTAACTAATGAACATTTTCACAACCTCAAGTATAAGGAGTGGATTGTCCACACACATTTATGGAACCTGTTTTCTCTAGCAAAAGCTACACCACACCGCCCTTTTAGCGGCTATGACAGATCCATCTTAAATATATTTCTTATCATAAATATGTGGTTCCTGGAAAAATATTCTTTTTCGGTGATATATATCACTCATGTTCTTGTACTGTTTCATCGGCCCTGATTGGGCTGAGAGGAAAAATCACAGATCTGGACCCCAATCATCTCTTACCCCCAAGAGATCTCTTCGAGATCAGGGTCTCCCCTTTTCAGGTATAACCTCCTGATGATGCTAAATTATTGTTCTTTTTACTTGGATTTTTTGGGGTATAGAGGCTTTTTAGCAAATTTTTTCCTAAAACTCCGCTTAAGATCGTCACCCTCCCTAACCTCCATGGACCAGCTTTTCCTGCTCTTTCTAATAGAAAACGTTTCTGGCTCTAGCTCTTGAAGGGGGTTCAGGAGGGGCCCAATTTCAGGGGCAGGATTTTTTTAGAAATATGGATTTTGATTTTTTGACCTTTTTGAACATAACTTTGGATTGGATTTATCCATTGAGCTCAAACTTGAATATGATATAGAAAAGGCAATGGGCTATACGACGATGCATGGTGTGTGACGATTACTATCCGTCACAAGAGGATATGGCTCCCGATGTCGGGAATGCAAGCGAAAAATGGATATTTTGATGCTTGGAAATTATGTTTCATCTTTCATGGGAAACCTCGAAACGTCTAAATCAACTCGTTTGGTTTCAATTCCGCAGTATATATACATGTATATGATTTACGTACATTATATGCCTTTCATTTCAGACACACCAGTGCGATGACATAAAATTTTTTTACGAAACTTTGTACGAAGTACATATGCTAAAATTGGATTTAATTTACAGATCTTTTTATCTGAAAAGCTTATTATGACTGCAAAATATTGTTCGATAAAAATAAATGCTGGCCAGTAGCTAAGTAATTAAGTCATAAATAGAAGAACTTTTGACATCAAAAATAGTTGTTCTGAAATGTGCATTTTGACGATGTGCTTGTAATCCTTTGAAAGTATTTGGAAGAGATTATGACGCTTCCAGCTACAGTGATCGAGCTTTCACTGGGGAAAATTTCGCATAAATATGATTATCTCACTTCCATCAAAGGCTGCAAACTAAAATAGCATCAAAGGAACGGAAGTGTTAAAAGTTGCCGATATCTAAAGTTTTCTACACAACGTTTAATATATAAAAGCAATCCTCTAAATTAAATGAAAACGTCTTTAAACCATGAAATACCACTAAAACAGTACTATGTTTTCTATCTGATATCCTTGCTACTGATTGACTCTATAGTAACCATTTGTCAAGACTCAGTCAATCATGATGCAACGTAAGTCACATGATTTATGAAGCAAATCACGTTCACCCAGCGTATTCGATATTGCTATACCAGAATTCACGAAGTTCCAATCGAATCGCTAATCTATATGTCGTGGGTATTCCGGCTTGGTAGGGATTTTCTATTAATCGGATTGTCGGTGTTTCGACGTATGCGCCCATGTAAACTATGACAATAATAGTTTTTGATAAACTCATCATAGTCGATGAATCAGCATTACATATCGGTTTAATATTATACTAATAGAAAAAACTAGCTACGTATTTAATTTTGATCAGATTATTCCAGTTTTTAAAAAATTATAAATTTTGAAATTCATTTTAATGTAATTGTGTTAATATGGTGCAAGGCATATTGTGTAAATGCTTCAGTGTGCATGCATAGAGAGCAGCGATATAAAATGAATCGCACCTATGCTGTAAAATTGTTCAAAATTTTACTATCTATTACATATTCCGCACTAAATTTGTATACTATTGACTTCATAGGATAATTTTCATTTACAGATTCACCAGTGTCATAGCCAAACTAAACTTGGTATTTGTAGTCAAAGGGTTCAGCTCATCAAAAGTGATTTTCTTACTATTTTCGATTTCCCTGTTTGCCTCTTGGTGCTCAGAATTGCTAATATGCTCTATCGTTAATGGGAATAGGCTATATGCTGCCGAAGCCGGGAAATATTACTTGGGGGCACCGACCCTTACGGAAGTAACCTCCATTGGATACTTATGCGGTATACTTTACGCATGAATTTATGGGTTGCAGTAGCTCCCTGCACTATTGTTATGTTGCTATTTGGCGTTCATTATATCACTCATTGTAACGTTTGCGATGCAGATGCGTAAAACTAGACATTTATGGGGAAGGGGTCCATTGTCTAGATTTATTGCACTACATTGCACAGGTGTCCAAAGAGCGTCACAGTCTACCTATCCTGAGGCTCGAACCTCCATCGTCTGTTTCAAGTGACACCCCTCAATGCACCCTTCCCCTCGCGCGCCGAAAATAGGAGAAAATTTTGGGATATTTGAAAAAATCGGGGAAAAATTTTGTAAAAAATTTAGTACATATTGACAAAAATCGGGGAAAATTTCTGTCAATATGGGAAGAAATCATCCAAATATCGGAAAATTGGGGAAAAATTTTACCAAATTGAGGATAATAATTAGTTCGTAAAAATTTAGAAAATATACCCCCTCCCCCGCCAACTTATCTTCCCCAGCCGACCAGTCTGCGTCGAACTACCTATACTATACATGCGTGCAGGGGCGTAGCCTGCATTTTTTATCGGAGAGGGCCGATTTTTTTCAACATTCAAAACCTTTAGTACCATCTGCCTGCTAGCATGCCTTTGGTGTCCATGAGGGAGCGTAAGGGTTTACCTCGTTGAGGATTGGGCCTCCCTCAAGTTTTATTTACCTAGAGGTTCCTTCGTGGAGGCTGAGCAACAAGCTATTCCCGCGCGTCTAAGACGCGCGAAAAATTTTGAGCAATTTGATAAAATTTCTGGAAAACTTGGCAAAAAATTGATAGAAATTTTGAGGACCTCTTTCCCGAATCCTTGCTCCACATGAGGACATCTGTGTAGGCTAAGCGAATTATCACGCCCCGCGCGACGAAGGCCCGAGAAACATTTTCAGAACATTAAAACCAAAAAGTGGAAAATTTGGAAAATAATTTTTTCGGAAACATTCTAATTCCGAATCATACTTGGTCAAAAAACCGTTTACTAAAGGTTAAATCTATCCAATAATATTGTCTTTTGATTGTAGCTTTGGCCGGCGCAGTCATATAGAAATACTTGGCTCGATCAAGGAATTAAAGTCAGTTTTTTAAAAAAATTCACTCACATTGGTGTAGGAACTGAGTTGTTTCTATTGAAATATTTGTTCGTGAACCATTTGGTGTCAGCGGTTCCAAATAGAACTGAAACGTCACAGAAGTTGCTAATGTGGGCTTGTTGCTGATTACTAGATCAAGCAGAGCAGATGAATAAAACGCTGGACAGCCGGATTGTTTCTTGGACTAGTGACCGGATTGTTTCTTGGACTAGTGGAGCAGATGAATAAAACGCTGGACAGCCGGATTGTTTCTTGGACTAGTGACCGGATTGTTTCTTGGACTAGTGGAGCAGATGAATAAAACGCTGGACAGCCGGATTGTTTCTTGGACTAGTTGCAATGTACGTTCTACAGAACATAAATTAAATACGCAGTTACGGATACAGACGCTATAAATTGACACGGGTGTTGCAAGCTCTTCAAAACCTGATGGGAACCGATCGTTTGGATACGTTTTATACCAATTCTTTCAGTTGAATTTTTCATGTTTTCGGGTAAAAAGTTTGACGGCCCGCAACCATATTCCCATCCCTATTTTTGGAAATTGCGTACATACACAATCAGAACCGGTGCTAGTATGTGAGGGAAGTTCCAAACTTTGGGGTATATTTATATCATTTTCCTTTCTTGTAGAGTTCCGGTTTCAGGCATCATTGCAATATTGTCTAAGCGTTTGTCTTTATGTATATCCACACTAATTTTATCTTCTGAGTGCAAAAAAGCTGAAAGAAATGTCGCTTTATTGCCACAAAAACACAAGTAAGACAAGTCTTCGTCAAACATTTCAAGAACTTTCACTGCGTCTTTTTGGAAACAAATTCAAACTCCAATATGCTCGAAAAGTGATTGTAAATACTGAAAAAATTCGAGGGGTCTATGTGTGTCTCTCCAGGGTCCAAGCGCCCTCACTTTAAACAATGCGCAATCCGTTTTTATGAAAGATTCACACCGCATTATCTGTATTTTTGGTACATAGTGGTGCAGAGTTTACATCATTATAATGCTCCCTACAGTTTTATTGCCCTTCGCTTGAAACTGTTAATGTAACTTATGAAACTTAAATTAATACAACCAACCCAACGGTCTCTGCGCAGCATTTAGTTATTCTGTTCAATATCTACAATAATTGTATATTTTCTCGCATTAGGATTCCCAATAGTTTAAGCAAACTTAAATTATTACAACCAACCCAACGGTCTCTGCGCAGCATTTAGTTATTCTGTTCAATATCTACAATAAGTGTGTATTTTCTCGCATTAGGATTCCCAATAGTTTAAGCAAACTTAAATTATTACAACCAACCCAACGGTCACTGCGCAGCATTTAGTTATTCTGTTCAATATCTACAATAATTGTGTATTTTCTCGCATTAGGATTCCCAATAGTTTAAGCAAACTTAAATTATTACAACCAACCGAACGGTCTCTACGCAGCATTTAGTTATTCTGTTCAATATCTACAATAATTGTGTATTTTCTCGCATTAGGATTCCCAATAGTTTAAGCAAACTTGAATTATAACAACCAACATAACGGTCTCTGCGCAGCATTTAGTTATTCTGTTCAATATCTACCATAATTGTGTATTTTATCGCATTAGGATTCCCAATAGTTTAAGCAAACTTAAATTATTACAACCAACCCAACGGTCCCTGTGCAGCATTTAGTTATTCTGTTCAATATCTACAATAAGTGTGTATTTTCTCGCATTAGGATTTCCAATAGTTTAAGCAAACTTAAATTAATACAACAAACCCAACGGTCTCTGCGCAGCATTTAGTTATTCCGTTCAATATCTACAATAATTGTGAGTAGATGAAAAATGGGCGTTTTACCCGCCCTCCCACCGGCAGGGCCTGGCGGGTGTGATGAGTCATCGCTTATATATATATACATATATATGTATACTTATTATGTATACAAGGATAGAAGCACACGCACACGTATATACGAATAAAAACATAACAAATGCTATAAATACAAATCTGTGTTCAAATGGTTGCCATACGCAGTGCTATGCCCCGGTATATTGTAGTCATTAATATTTAATTTTTTGTTGTGTGCTCCAATGTGCCAAACAGCTTTCAAATTCTGGTTTTGTGAGATAATCAGATAACCATTATCGCGGCAAAGAATTCGAGTGGGGGGGATAATGTGATGCATACTAGGTGGGGGTTTAATTAATGAGGCATACCGAGAGGAGGAATAATTAATGTTTCTGTTTGAAATAATCAGCACTCTTGGTGGGGGCGATTTCGTAATATTACGAAATCAAAAAAATTGTTTTATTGTTTATACACATAAAGACATAAATGACACACATACATACATACATACATTGCTTACACATACAAACTTTAATTAATGGTGGCGGGGCAAAGCAGGATTCCTGTTGTGGTGAGTTCGTAATATTGCGAAATACCTTGCAGCGAAAAGGTATATAAGGATGGATTTTGTGACGAATCTATCAGTTGTGGTTCTGGTCAGAATTAGTTGTGTTTGTTCGTTTCGTACCTTTTTGATTGCGACTTTATTTTCGTTTGTTTTGCTTATAAATAATATTCGTAGCTTAAGAAAGGTTCGAGCAGGGTTCTCCTCATTTCCTGGCAAGAACTCTCCTCATTTATTACAATTTTTTTACAAATTTTTAAAATGGGGGCATAAACAGGTTGGGAAAGTATCACTATGTTACCCTGGTTTAAGATCAAGATTGAGGAATCGGTTTTCCTTGAAGAAATTGACTGGTGAAAACTATGGTCAAAATTTTGTTAGAGGATGTGTGGTGAAAATTGACAATGTGTCGTAGAAAGTTGAAATTTGGTATGTAGGAGTAAGTTGCATCGTCGAATTCAATGGTAATGGATAAAATGGTGGGAAATGAATTTTTAAATTTTTGCCAGGGGTGTGGGGTGAAAATATAAAATTTGTCATAGGAAGTTGAAATTTGGTTTCTGGGGGTAACTTTTGATGCTGAGTTAAACTATGATGGTTAAAATCGTGAAAAATGGCTATTTAGAATTTCTGAAAGGGGGTGTGGGGTCAAAATTGAAAATTTGTCCTAGAAAGTTAATGTGGGGTCAAAATTAAAACTTTGTGATAGGAAGCTGAAATTTGGTTTCTGGGGGTAAATTTAGACGTTGAGTTAAATGGTAATAGTTAAAATGGTGCAAATTGATTAAAACATGCTATATACAAAAAGTAAATAGTAAAACAAACTTGCACTTGGGTACTTAAAACAAGACCTGTCACTAGCGCAGCAAAATGATACACTCACTGTGTGGTAATCACTGCTCGATTATATAATATCGACCCCCTCCAAGCGTTTACGTTTTAGCACTATTTGTATAGGTTACGAGCGGATTTTTACAAAAAACCGACAAAATCGCATTATTTACATGCAAAAGTAGATACATATTTTTCAAATTTACCCCCTCCTTATAAAACAAAAAAATTGTCGCTTACCGAATACCGCGTGGTTTTGCTAATCGAGTTGCACGTGTAGTCAATCAGCGTTGAGCATTTACACGTAAGCGTGAGCTGTTTTGACCAATCACCGTGCGTCATTTTTCATCAAAATACTATATAACCAACTCCAGTTTGAAATCAAATCATTATGTTCATTGCACTTACCGTGTACGGTCGTGTTTCTACGTCAGCATTGTTTTTTCAGACTACGACTTTGTGCTAAATAATAACTATATAGCAATACCTTAAAAAGGATGGCGTTCACGTGTAATCATTGTAATAGTAAATTTACTCGACGCGATCACCTTAATCGTCATATGAAGTCGAGACACATCACTATGGAGTTCAATTGTGATCAATGCGGAGCAACCTTCAAGCGGCGAGACAGCTTACCCCGACATGCTCGACGGTGGCATTCGGCGACGACCTCAAGAGGAGCTCAAACAACAGCGATATCATCAGTGGCAAGCAAGCAGCAATCGACGATGAACAACCAGCAGCAGCGATCGGTGATGAACAAACAACCACCGACAACAGCAACGGTGCAGTCGAGGATGGAAGATCAAGCGGTGACGAGCAAACGTTCAAACGGCGACGAAGTCGCTGGATCAACAGCAAAGACCCAACGTGTTGAAGACGATCTGGATCAATTAATGACAATGGCGAACGAGATCAATCAATGCAAGCAACAAGCAACGATGGTCGATCAATCAGATTCAATAAAGCTACTTCGATGGACAACGGCTCTCAAAGGGTACTTGAGGAGCTACTACCTCGTACCCGTCAACGTCATCAACGATATGTCAACGTTCCTCAAACAATCGCGAGCAACGCTGGAGACGTTACTTCAAGAACAACGACGGCGAGGTGTCAAGCTATGGATCAGTGTGCAATGTGTGCTGGTCAAGCTTGATGGGACGACGATGACGGCGCATTTCAACAACAAGGTGCGGACAATCTTACCGGGATCAATCGTCAGTGATGAAATGACAGCGATCTTCGATGAATTGGTCAAGAAGCTCGAAAACTTCGAAGCTCGAGGATCAGGATGGATGCTTCAAGACGTTCGACATGCGGACGTTCACGTCAGTGTTTATCAACCGCTACGTGGATCGTCGTACCAAGAACTACCATCTTCGATTCGAAATAAACATGCGGTGTTGAACATTCAGAATGACGACAACAAATGCTTCCTATGGTCGGTGCTGGCGGCTCTGCACCCATTACACTTCAAACAACACGCTGAGCGAGTCAACAATTATGAGCCATTCATCAGCGATCTCAATATGAATGGCATCGTCTACCCCGTCACATTACATCAGATACCCCGAATCGAGCGGCAGAACAACATCGCAATCAACGTATATGGATTGGAGGACAGCGACATCTACCCCCTCTTCATATCAAAGACGCAACATCAGCGTTATGTTCATCTTCTATTATACAAAGAACACTATTGCTTGGTGCGTAGTCTCGATGCTCTACTGTATGATCAAAGGCAAGGACATCGGAGGAAGTACTTTTGCGACAAATGTCTTATACCATGCTACACGCAACAGCAACGCCATGAACACCTTCAACGATGTCAAAACGATCAACCGTCACGAATTGAGCTACCCCCCGTCGATTCAACCCTTGAGTTTAACAATCTACACAGAATGCAACGCGCACCGTACGTCATCTACGCTGATTTCGAATGTGTGCTGAAGAAAATCGATACATGTGAACCATTACCATCAACATCGTTCACAACACCATACCAATGTCACACCCCTTGCGGTTATGGACTAGTGGATGTTCTAGGTTGTTGCAAAGACATGGTCAGGATCGGTGGCCCCACCATCTACCGTGGTGACAACGTAGTCAGCGATTTCATACGCAAGGTGATTGAAATGTCAAAGACGTATCAACAAGAACACATGACAAGTCAAAAAGCAATTATAAAGACGGACGTGGACCGCATCAACTTCCGGAATGCACAGTGTTGCTACCTTTGCAAAGGATATATGGAAAAAGAAGACAAATTGAAAGATCACTGTCACCTATGTGGACGCTATCGTGGTGCGGCTCACTTGAAATGCAACATCGGATACCGGTTGAGTCGTGACGTCACCATATTATTTCACAACTTACGACGGTATGACGGTCATCTTATCATGCAAGAACTCGGAGCAGTATGCAAAGACATGGGGTTGGAGGTCGAGTGCATCGCGAAGGGTATGGAAGACTATATGACATTCTCAATTAAACAAAAGTCGAAGAAGAGGAATGGTGGTGCTAACAGCGGAAATGGTCGTGGCGGTGGTGACAACCCATTTATCATGAATGAAGCTGAATGCGATGACGATGATGATGAGGGGTGTTGGGATGAAGACAAGGAAGGTGTTGACTTCATTTTGGGCAACGATGATAACGACGATGATGAAATTGGATGGCAGATTCGGTTCATCGATACCATTCAATTTTTACCATCGTCTCTAGAGAAGCTAACAGATAATCTCAAGAACAAAGACACCAGTGCATTCAAGGCAATGTCGAAGGAATTCGGAGATCGTCTCAATTTGATGATTAGCAAAGGCATATACCCCTACGAATACATGGATAATATCGATCGATTCAAAGAAACATCATTACCCCCTCAATCTGCGTTCTACTCGTCACTCACTGGAAGTGCTATCAATGATAACGAATACGCTCAAGCACAAGCGGTGTGGATGGAAATGAACATTAACAACATGGGAGAATACCACGATATCTATCTCAAAACAGACGTGCTTCTTTTATGCGACGTCTTCGAAAATTTTCGACAGTTTGCTCTCGACAAGTATCAGCTAGACCCCGTGCATTACATAACCCTACCAAGTTTCGGTTGGGATGCATGTCTCAAACTAACAGGAGTGAAGTTGGACCTCATTACGGATGCTGATATGTACTCGTTCTTCGAAGATGGAATACGCGGTGGTGTCTCTGTAATCTCTCACCGTCATGCACAAGCGAATAACCCCTATGTGGACGGCTACGACCCCTCTCAATTAATAAAGTACATCATGTACCTCGATGCGAACAATTTATATGGATGGTCAATGCTGCAAAAGCTTCCATGCAACACATTTAAATGGATGTCACGCGAAGATATCGATGGCATCAATTGGTCGCAGGTCGATACAAACGCAGATGTTGGATACATGTTGGAAGTGGACCTTGCATACCCCGAAAAACTTCATGATATTCACAACGACTACCCCCTCGCACCGGAGCGACTTCAAGTCACAGGCGACATGTTGTCACCCTATTCTTCGAATCTAAAGCAATCGCTCAACGTCATGAACGCAAAGGTGGAAAAATTAGTACCGAACCTCAATGACAAGCAGCACTACATTTTACATATTAAAAACCTACAACTATACATGAGATTGGGGTTACAACTTGATCGCGTTCATCGGGTGGTTTCGTTCAACCAGTGCGCATGGATGGATCGCTACATCACCTTCAATACGGAGATGCGTAAGAATGCAAAAAGTGACTTTGAGAAGGATTTATACAAACTTCTCAACAATGCAGTATTTGGAAAGACAATGGAAAACGTGCGGGGATATGTTGATATCAAACTCGTCACCGACCACGGAAAATATATAAAGCTGTCGGCAAACCCGCGTTTCTCAATTGCATCAATCTTTAACGAAGATCTTATTGCAGTGAAGATGAATCGAAAAACGGTCAAGCTTAGCAAACCCATCTACATTGGCTTCACAGTGCTCGACCTCTCAAAGACCCTCATGTACGACTTTCACTACAACTATATGAAGGCGTTGTACAATGATCGATGCAAGCTATTATTCACAGACACCGATTCACTTTGCTACGAAGTGCACACCAAAGACATATACGATGATATGATCAACAATGTGTCATATTTCGACACCAGCGATTACCCACCAGATCACCGACTACATTCAACGCTCAACAAGAAGGTGTTGGGCAAAATGAAGGATGAGACAGCGGGTGATGCGATGAAGGAATTTGTTGGATTGAGATCAAAGATGTATAGTATAAAGTGTGGTGGTGGTGTCGAAAAGAAACGGGCAAAGGGGGTCAAGAAGAGGGTGGTGAAAAATGAAATTAAACATCAAAACTATTTGAATACGTTGTTGAATAGTAGCAGCATGCGTCACAAGATGAATATGATTAGATCAACGAAACATGTCTTACACACGGTGACGCTCAACAAGACAAGTTTATCGGCTTATGATGATAAACGTTTCATTATGGAAGATGGCATTAGATCATACGCTTATGGACATTGTGATATTGAATTTTTAAATTTATTGGAAGACATGTATAATAACCATTGATTTTTGTGTATATATTGTATTTATGTGCTTTATTTATGGGTTTATATGTATATTTTTGTTAAATAAATGATGTTATCAAATCTTTTTCTTTTGTTTGAGCTGATATAGACTACCTGCGCATCTTAAAGATGTTAAACATGCAGGAATGTCTTAAAAGTTATCACAGAATTTAATATAATATACTTACAATGGACAACAAGCTAAAGTCAATTTACTTCGACGCAACTAATGTTGCTGGATTTTCTACGGCTCCCAAGTTATATAGAGAAGCACGCAAACGTGGGTATAAAATCAAACTTCGTGAAGTTCAAGATTGGCTTTGCGGTCAGGAAACATATACGTTACACAAGCCCCGAAGATTAAAGTTTAAACGTCGTCGCACCGTTGTTAAAGTTTTAAACGATTTATTTCAGGCCGATTTAGCTGATATGTCGAACCTTGCAACTTACAACGGTGGTTTCAGGTACTTGCTTGTTGTAATTGATTGTTTTTCAAAGTATGCATGGGTTGTTCCAGTAAAGAACAAAGCAGCAAATACCGTTCTAACAGCTCTCAAATCAGTGTTTGAAGAAGCAAAACCCGATAACTTTCAAACAGATAACGGTAAAGAATTTGTTAACAGCTTAGTTTATGACTATTGTAGAAGTAAAGGTATTAATGTATATACAGCAGAGAATAAAGAAACTAAGGCAAGTATGGCGGAGCGTTTTATACGTACACTAAAAAGTAAAATTTACAAGTTTCTAACAGCAAATAACACTAAGCGATCTAGACATTGATGTTCGATATAAATTTCAAATTGGAGACGTTGTGCGCATTTCTAAAGAGCGTTTACCTTCCGAGTGTGGGCATAAACAATTGAGGAAACTAGTAGAATTTACATTCAATGGCAGATTCCTCATAACCCACCAGTAAATCAAACTAACAAAGCAATTAAGTAAGACAAAATAAGTTTTACTCGTGCGGCATAGAGATAAAAAATTTAGACACGATAGATATAAAAAAAGAAAAATAACATGCGAAAAAAAAAGACAAAAAAGGAGATAAAATATAGAGACAAGGGTGTGGTACACCAAAGAACTAAACGCAAGAGGAGACGAAAGTGCGTATTACCCAAGATAACTAAACAAAACAAAGGCTACAGGCAACGGCAAGAGATGGATAGAAAAGAAAACTAAACACAGATAGATGGGTACTATACATAGATAAAATATTGACCAAAATAGACCGAAATGCTACATAATAGGAGCAAAAAAGGGTACCAAAGGGCCCCAAAAAGCTACCAATAGAGCCCAAAAAAGGGGCAAAAAGGGGCACATAGAAGGGAAAAAAGCGGGACCAAAGGGCACCAAAGCAGCATTAAACAGGGGACATGGACCCGGTTCAAATGACACCTATAGGGGTACATGGAGGTTCAAATGACACCTATAGGGGTACAGAATATGGGTACAAAACTCGGCTGGGGGAAATGGAATAGGGATACACAGGGGTACAAATGTCTTAAAAAGGAGCAATTAACAGCTTACATAAACAATGGATCATGTATGTCTCGACTGCAATCGTGCTTACACTTCTCGTCAGCATTTGCATAGACATAAGAAAACTTGTAGAGCTCAACCGCAAAATTTACCACCGGTTTCTCACGTTGACGTTCAAAGTTGTGATACTGATAGCGTACTATTACCTTTGGAATTACCGTTCACGTGTGTAGTAAGTGGTCAAACCGGGAGTGGAAAAACTAGATGGATATATCGATTATTGAAACATGGGCTATTTGATGAAAAGATAGATAAAATTTTATACTGTTATAGCATTTTTCAAGATATTTATAGTAATATGATGAACGAGATACCAAATTTAGAACTATACGAAGGTATACCCACAGAGTTTCCCTCATCTAATGGACAGATAATCTGTGTACTGGATGACTTAATGATTGAGGCAGCAAATGATAAAAAGCTTGCAGCAGCGTTTTCTCGCATGCGTCACAACAAGCTCAGTACGATATTTGTAACCCAAAACTTGTACCATGAAGGCAAGTATATGCGAACAATCACCCGCAATGCTCAGTATATGGTCTTGTTTCCCAACTTTCGAGATCAGTCAATGATACATACCTTGGGAAGGCAAATGTGGCCTTCTAAACCAAACTTTCTATCAAGCGCATTTGAGCAAGCAACAAGAGAACCGTTTGGTTATTTATTTCTTGATTTGAAACCAGCTACAGAGAGTGTACTAAGGGTACGACAGAATATATTCCCTGACGATGAACAGTTGTTTGTATATTCTTAAAAAGGATTTCTTCATAATATAATTCGCATTATGTCTCGAAATATTGAACGTAATTTACCAGCGTTAAAGTTTCTTGGTGGATCATCTTCTAAAGTTGTTTCAGCTGTTATCAAAGTTGCACCTCTATCTCTACTTCACGCATTTGCGGAGATTGCATATAACATAGTACTAAACACCCAAACCAAACGTAAAGTTCTTAAAAGCATTGCAAGTAAACGCATTTCGGTTTCAAGAAAGAAAAAGTTGCTTAAACCTACTGTTGTAAAGTATTTGATTAATTACTTTAATAAACATTATGGCACGTAAAATGGCGGTGGTACCAGTAAGTTGGCTAGATGTCATGAAAAATGGTGGGCTGCAGGATAAAGTACCAGTTAGAAATGAAGTAACTGTTTACGAAAGCAAAGAAAAACCAGACTTGTCGCTAATGTTTCCTAAAAATTTACGAAATAAAGCTAAATTAATGTTAAACAATATAAAAGATTTAAGGTTGAATGATAACAACCAAGTGATTTACCCGGATAAAACTGTTGGTTCCAACATATTTGATTTGGTCAAGTACTTTGTATCAGATGTTAACTTTTCACCCCCTCGACCTCTTGACTCCGACAAATTTGAAACGCTACTAGGCAGTGTACCCCTATCAGCATTTGGGAGGGGTAGAAAAAGTAGAGCTGTGGAACATAAAACTAAATGGAGAACACTTTATTCTTAAAAAGGCATCAACCAATCAAAATCGAGCATACAACTATATAAAGACGTGTATTTTCAAAAGCTGATCAGTCTTAGTTTTGCTTTCATTGAAATTGGTCGTGTTTTGTTTAATCGCTCTCCATCTAAAGCATTGTTACGATTTTATTAAATAGTAGCAATATATTAGCTAACATTATTAAATAGTAATATACTATTAAATAACATGGAACATACTAAATATTGTACAACAACCGACGGAACACCACTCGTCTTATTTCGTTCGGGATGGAGCGTGTTCAGCAACTTCAACATCGGGCGGATATTGATCAACGGTGTCAAGTACAATTGCGTGGAACAATGGTATCAAAGCGAAAAGGCGCGGTTCTTCAACGACGACGAATCTCATCAAGCGATAATGACGACTTTCAAACCGTCACAACAGAAGAAGCTGGGTCGTCAGATCAAAAACTTCGATGCGGAGAAATGGTACGACAATGCGGCGTCAATAATGAAGATTGGACTACGGGCAAAGTTGGAGCAACTACCTCATGTGCGAGCGGCATTGATCGGAACGGAGCAAGCAATCATAGCGGAGGCGTCGGAATGGGATCAATATTGGGGAATCGGGATCAACATTCAGGATGCAAACAGCAAGGACGTGGAGAAATGGAAAGGAAAGAACATTTTGGGTGGACTTTGGATGGAAATTCGAGACGAAGCGAAATAACTAATATGACAATAACAACGAACATTGGATGTAGTGTTGACTTGATGTACTTATCATGTGAAATTGATGATTTTGATTATGATATGCTGCGGTTTAATGGTGGTATTTGGAAATTTCAACCTAGAGGAACTATATTAACTTTTTCAAATGGAAAGCTTGTATTAGTTGGTGTTAGGTCAGAATTTGAAGGAAATGAAATTTTTAATAGAGCGAGAGAAAAATTGCAAAAATTGGACTATCAATGCTTCTCAAAACCTCAAGCACATGTTGTAAATGTAGCTGGTTTACTAAGAAGTGGGTTTACCCTGAATTTAACACATCTTTATGAGCAACTTAGAAATAATTACACAGTAATGTATGAAACCGAACTGCATAATAGCATGAAATTAACCCTACGTAAGGGAGTGGCTTTGATCTTCAGGGAATGTGGTAGTAACAGGGTGCAAATCAGTAAATGATTTTTATTTGTTGTGCAATACAGTGTATAATATTCTTAAAAGGCTTTAATAAACTCTTATCATCAATAATGGAAGTTGTAGTTGTTTGTGACTTGAGCGAACCGGCTGTTGAGTTTCCAACGGCATTTTGTGCAACCAGAGTTAGAGTATTGGATGTACAGCTTCCCGATAGGTATGTAAACATACAAGGAGGTACCATTGACTACTTTACAAACAAATCTTGGAAACAATTTAAAGTTGAAAAGGGACACTATACAGTTGATAATCTATTATCATATCTAAACATGTTCAGTACCAGCATTGAGTTTACTGTTAACCCGTGCTGTGATATAGTTAGTGTATATTTGCTAGATAACGCAGAAATAAAATTATTTCCCGAAATTCAGGTGTTGTTTGGCTTCGAAAACCCTCACTTAAAAAACGGAAGACACACCGGGAATAAATGTGTGGATCTTAAAAGGTACAAACCTACCTTTCTTATGGGTTCATTTGTGAAAGATAGACTAGTGAATGGAAGATACAAACCATTGCTACATGTAATATCAGTACCTAAAAATACCACGTCGTTGGACTTGAATAATTGTATGTTTAAAGTGCTGGGTTTTGAGGTATTAGACTGTGAATTCAAACCAGTGGAGTATTTTCAAGGAGCAAAAATTATCATTCGGTTATATTTTTCATAAGTTCTTAAAAAGGATTAATGTAAATAAAATACATGCTAAAAATGGCGCTACCTTTATGCTTCAATTTGTCAAGGCAACTAAGTGCAGTAGCACTCAAAAACGTTAAGAAAAATGTAAAGAAGAAAAGTCTTAAAAAGGATCGTAAGAAGAAGAAAAGCAAACATGGCAAACGAATGCGGCGTCGAAAAACTTAACTGGCAGGGGAATCAATACCCCGTTCAGCAATCGATCATCTCGACACAGCTGGTGGAAGTCGCATGTGAAACAACGTTACCAAGCATAGATACGGATGATTCGTTTCGTTTTAAAATTGGTGAAAGTGCTTTTGATTTAGTTGATATATCAGAAATTTTCGCATATATTGAATTTCAAATTATAAAGGGTGATGGCAAAGAGATTAAAGAGGCAAATCTTAAATTTACACCATGCAATATGTTTGGCTACGCACTTTTTTCTTCAGTTGAAATGAAAATTAATGGAGAACCAATAACCTTTAACCAAAAGCATTACCCTTGGATGACGTATATATTGTACATGCTACACATGAGTGAGGAGCAAAGAAAACAATATTTGGCAGGATGTCTTTACAAACCCGATCAGACGTATATGTTTGATGATCTACAAGATAACGAAGGCTCAGTTTATAGGAATGCGTTGACTTCAATGTCACAAAAATGTGAACTTTACTTTCCTATCATTACAGACACACAGTTAACACCAACTTATCTACCCCCGAAAAGTAGACTAGAGTTTAAATTTACTCGAAGTTCACCATCACTGATATTATTGCATGAACCAGCTAATAAACTTTTAGTTCGAATAAACGATTTTAAACTTTACATACCAAAAGCAAGGCTGACAAAACAAGCTCTGGAATATCAAGATAAAATTTTAAATAGTAGTGGGGTCAAATTTCCTAGTATACGGTACAAGATTCAAACACTTTCAGTAAATAAAGGGTTACAGAATGTGGATTGGACAATTTTTGAAGGATCATTACCACGTAGAATATACATTTGGGGAATAACACAAGAAGCATATGCTGGTGCACCAAAATCAAACTTGTTTAAGTTAAGTTTACCAGATATGAATAGCTTTACAGTATTTATGAACGATGACAGATACCCGTGCAATATATCTTTACCGTGTAAGGCTGGTAACGACATGAGGTTATTTTATAATACATTATATGCATTAAACAGCAGAACAGAAAATTTGGGATTAACAGAAGTTGGCTTTAGACAAGGTGCAGGCTATCAAATATTTTGTATTGATTTGAGCAGAGATCACAGTAGTGACTGCAATTATCTTTCAAACCCACCAGATGGGCAATTGAGGCTTTCAATTGATTTTGTAGAGGAGTTGAAGAAGGCTATTGTGGTTTTCGCAATGGGAGAATTTACAGCTGAATTGAACATAAACTCAAATAAAGAAGTATTTTGGAATAAAATGTCTTAAATAGCTCTAGAAAGCAGTTGAATCAAACATGGATAACAAACGCTTTATTCTATTGTATGTTGTGTTATTTGTAGCTGTTGTTGTGGAGACGGTTATATTGTTCATAAGTGTAAAGCGTAGCAATACTACTACCACGTGGAACCTCGAAAATTGTACGAAAAGTCTATGCTTCGACGACTGGACAAACGGATCAAGCGAAAAATGGGATCCGGCAAATGGTTATGATATTCAATGGATCAATAAAACATCATCAAATCTACACTTCAACGTGCGACTCAAACCACCTAAAGGTCTTAAATGGAACGCACAGATGGTTTATCTATTCAACGTATTTGAACATTTGTTTATGAACTTATCAATACCTTATCAACACGGACTTATATTGGTACGATCGGTTGGTATTTATCGAGGATATACGTTCACCAACCATTATATGGGAGCAAGATTTATGAAACATCTCGCAACGTATGATTTGGATAAAGTGATTCGTCAACGATACATTGGAATCAATATTCGTGAAGCGTATGGAACAATACGTGCGCAACGTTTATCTTCAAAAGGGTATTGATTATTGGCAACATCGGGTGGATGAGTTTCGACGTCAATGTGAAGCAACAGGCGACTATATCGACGTGCGATCGAAAGAGGAAGAAAATTTGTTCAAGGTTCAACGACGACGACAAGCAATTATCAAGGCGGTGGAATTTATAATGAAGAACGAAAACAGTTTTAAACAGTCTTTGTATGAATTGTCATTCTCATACCCTATGTTGTATGTTGATTGTTATGATGATATTATTAAGTTGTGTTATATGTTTAATTTGAAGTAAAAAAAAAGAAAAAACATAATGGTAGCCAATACCGTGTATACGGTGTAAAGCCATCTGATGATTCCTTTGGCAGGGATGAAATGTCTTAAAAAGGATTACAATCAGTTGTTGTATTGTGGTATCAAAATGACGCTCCAATTTTCAAATCATCTTATGCAACAACATGTGAAAAACGACATTCCAGGAAGCTCATTCCTAATCGGTGTCTATCGAGAGAATATTGTGGAGACTGTATGTAATGGTGAACATTTTTCTCGTCCAGACAATCGCGTGGAACATTTCAAATCGTTCGACTTTACCGTTGGACTCCTCGGGTTGAACAAAGAACCAGGTCATACACTTTGTGTGATTACAGAAGAAAATATTGTGACAACGGCATATGTATACTCTCAAGCAGTTCATGCAAGGAAGAGAAAGTGGAAATTGAAACAGTTGTATCGTAATTGAAGATATACTTTATTTGTGTGTGTATATAATGTATAATAAAGAAAAACAAAACGTAGCGGTAGACCCTCACATGTCTCATCACACCCGCCAGGCACCGCCGGCGGGGGGTGAGTAAAACGCCCATTTTTCGTCTACTAACGTTAAACATGACAATGACGTTCAACAAGACAACGTTAAACATGGCAATGACGTTCAACAATGACAACGTTAAACATGACAATGACGTTCAACAATGACAACGTTAAACATGACAATGACGTTCAACAAGACAACGTTAAACATAACAATGACGTTCAACAATGAGAACGTTAAACATGACAATGACGTTCAACAAGACAACGTTAAACATGACAATGACATTTAACAATGACTACGTTAAACATGACAATGATGCTAATCAATAACAACGTTAAACATGACAATGACGTTCCACAATAACAACGTTAAACATGACAATGACGCTCCACAATGACAATGTTAAACATGACTATGACGTTCAACAATGACAAAGTTAAACGTGACAATGACGTTCAACAAGACAACGTTAAGCATGACAATGACGTTCAACAATTACAACGTTAAACATGACAATGACGTTCAACTATGACAACGTTAAACATGACAATGACGTTCAACAATGACAACGCTAAACATGACAATGACGTTCAACAAGACAACGTTAAACATGACAATGACGTTCAAGAAGACAACGTTAAACAAGACAATGACGTTCAACAATGACAACGTCAAAAATGGCGATGACGTTCAACAATAACAACGTTAAACATGACAATGACGTTCCACAATAACAACGTTAAACATGACAATGACGTTCCACAATGACAATGTTAAACATGACTATGACGTTCAACAATGACAAGGTTAAACGTGACAATGACGTTCAACAAGACAACGTTAAGCATGACAATGACGTTCAACAATTACAACGTTAAACATGACAATGACGTTCAAATATGACAACGTTAAACATGACAATGACGTTCAACAATGACAACGCTAAACATGACAATGACGTTCAACAAGACAAAGTTAAACATGACAATGACGTTCAAGAATACAACGTTAAACAAGACAATGACGTTCAACAATGACAACGTCAAAAATGACGATGACGTTCAACAATGACGACGTTAAACATGACAAAGACAACGTTAAGCATGACAATGACATTCAATAATACAACGTTAAACATGACAATGACGTTCAACAATGGCAACGCTAAACATGACAATGACGTTCAACAAGACAACGTTAAACATGACAATGACGTTCAACAAAGGCAACGTTAAACATGACAATGACGTTCAACAAGACAACGTTAAACATGACAATGACGTTCAACAATGACAACGTTAAACATGACAATGACGTTCAACAATGACAACGTTAAACATGACAATGACGTTCAACAATAACAACGTTAAACATGACAATGACGTTCAACAATGACAACGTTAAACATGACAATGACGTTCAACAATGACAAGGTTAAACATGACAATGGCGTTCAACAATGACGACGTTAAATATGATAAAGACAACGTTAAGCATGACAATGACATTCAATAAGATAACGTTAAACATGACAATGACGTTCAACAATGGCAACGTTAAACATGACAATGACGTTCAGCAAGACAATGTTAAACATGGCAATGACGTTCAACAATGACAACGTTAAACATGACAATGGCGTTCAACAATGACAACGTTAAACATGACAATGAGGTTCAACAATGACAACCTTAAACATGACAATGACGTTCAACAAAGACAGCGTTAACATGACAATGACGTTCAACAATGACAAGGTTAAACATGACAATGACGTCCAACTATGACAACGTTAAACATGACAATGAAGTTCAACAATGGCAACGCTAAACATGACAATGACGTTCAACAAGACAACGTTAAACATGACAATGACGTTCAACAAGACAACGTTAAGCATGACAATGACGTTCAACAATTACAACGTTAAACATGACAATGACGTTCAACTATGACAACGTTAAACATGACAATGACGTTCAACAATGACAACGCTAAACATGACAATGACGTTCAACAAGACAACGTTAAACATGACAATGACGTTCAACAAGACAACGTTAAACATGACAATGACATTTAACAATGACTATGTTAAACATGGCAATGACATTCAATAAGACAACGTTAAACATAACAATAACGCTCAACAATGACAACGTTAAATATGACAATGGCGTTCAACAATGACGACGTTAAACATGACAATGACATTCAATAAGACATCGTTAAACATGACAATGACGTTCAACAATGGCAACGTTAAACATGACAATGACGTTCAACAAGACAACGTTAAACATGGCAATGACGTTCAACAATGACAACGTTAAAAATAACAGTGACGTTCAACAATGACAAAGTTAAACATGACAATCAACGCCATAGCACCTTACAACAATCGACAATACACACAACGTTAAACATGACAATGACGTTCAACAATGACAACGTTTAAACATTAACAATGACGTTCAACAAAAAGAACGTTAAACATGACAATGACGTTCAACAAGACAACGTTAAACATGACAATGACATTTAACAATGACTACGTTAAACATGACAATGATGCTAATCAATGACAACGTTAAACACAACAATGGCGTTCAACAATGACGACGTTAAACATGACAATGACGTTCAACATAATGATTTGATTTCAAACTGGAGTTGGTTATATAGTATTTTGATGAAAAATGACGCACGGTGATTGGTCAAAACAGCTCACGCTTACGTCTAAATGCTCAACGCTGATTGACTACACGTGCAACTCGATTAGCAAAACCACGCGGTATTCGGTAAGCGAAAATTTTTTGTTTTATAAGGAGGAGGTAAATATGTATCTACTTTTGCATGTAAATAATGCGATTTTGGGGTTTTTTGTAAAAATCCCCTCGTAACCTATACAAATAGTGCTAAAACGTAAACGCTTGAAGGGGGTCTATATTATATAATCAAGCAGTGATTACCACACAGTGAGTGTATCGTTTGCTCACTACATCTTCACAGGTCTTGTTTTAAGTACCCAAGTGCCAAGTTTGTTTTACTACTTTTTTGTATCTTAGCATGTTTTAATCAAATTTGCACCATTTTAACTATTACCATTTAACTCAACGTCTAAATTTACCAGAAACCAAATTTCAGCTTCCTATCACAAATTTTTAATTTTGACCCCACATTAACTTTCTATGACAAATTATTAAAATTGACAACACACCCCCTTTCAGAAATTTTAAATAGCCATTTTTCACGATTTTAACCATCATAGTTTAATTCAGCATCAAAAGTTACCCCCAGAAACCAAATTTTAACTTCCTATGACAAATTTTGTATTTTCACCCACACCCCTGGCAAAAATTTAAAAATTCATTTCCCACCATTTTATCCATTACCATTGAGTTCGAGTATGCAGCTTACCCCTACATACCAAATTTCAACTTTCTACGACACATTGTCAATTTTCACCGCACATCCTCTAACAAAATTTTGACCATAGTTTTCACCAGTCAATTTCTTCAAGGAAAACCGATTCCTCAATCTTGATCTTAAACCAGGGTAACATAGTGATATTTTCCCAACCTGTTTATGCCCCCCCCTTTTAAAAATTTGTAAAAAAATCGTAATAAATGAGGAGAGTTCTTGCCAGGAAATGAGGAGAACCCTGCTCGAACCTTTCTTAAGCTACGAATATTACTTATAAGCAAAACAAACGAAAATAAAGTCGCAATCAAAAAGGTACGAAACGAACAAACACAACACAATTCTGACCAGAACCACAACTGATAGATTCGTCACTAAATCCATCCTTATATACCTTTTCGCTGCAAGGTATTTCGCAATATTACGAACTCACCACAACAGGAATCTTGCTTTGCCCGCCAGCATTAATTAATGTTTGTATGTGTAAGCAATGTATGTATGTATGTGTGTCATTTATGTCTTTATGTGTTATAAACAATAAAACAATTTTTTTTATTTCGAAATATTACGAAATCGCCCCACCAAGAGTGCTGATTATTTCAAACAGGAACATTAATTATTCCCCCACTCGAATTCTTTGCAGCGATAATGGTTATCTGATTATCGCACAGAACCAGAAATTGAAAGCTGTTTGGCACATTGGAGCACATAACAAAAAATTAAATATTAATGACTATAATATAACGGGGCATAGCACTGCGTATGGCAACCATTTGAACACAGATTTGTATTTATGGCGTTTGTTATTTTTTTATTCGTATATACGTGTGCGTGTGCTTCTATCCTTGTGTACATAATAAGTATACACACACATATATATATTTATATATGTATATATATATATATATATATATATATATATATATATATATGTATATATATATAATAGCTTTGACTCATCACACCAACCACCACCGCCGCCGGCGGGGGGGGGGTAAAAGGCCCATTTTTCATCTACT
>JASANE010013895.1:0-12823 GCA_030248225.1 Trileptium ribeirensis
TCGCTAGCCACGGTGAGCGATAGTTTTATACTAAACGGCAAATGGTATTCTTATGCAAAACGGCTAATGATGCTTTTGTACCCTTGGCCATGTGCCAACGCTTCCCGCTACGGTTTTGGGTACGATTATCCTAAAATGCCCGTGACAGGGTCGGAACGACTCTGTTACATATAGTCCCAGAACACCCACCCATGAACATCTACTCATGGACACCTACACATGATGATGCAATGTATTGCATCATCATGTTGTAATGTACATATGTTGCATCATGTGTTTTATCACGTGAATCATCATCATTGCATCTTCGTTATTCACGTGTTTGTCTTCACGTGCATGCCACGACAATCGGCTTGGTCCTCTACAAATTATATTCTATTCCCAAAGGTATGTCGTGATTCCTTTAGGTACCAAACATACAACGTTAGATTACTGCTACTTACGATAGATTAGTTATGGCAGATTCTTTTATGAGTCCAAAATATGACAAGTCAAGTCCTTATGAGTAATGTCCGCGAGGATGGCTCTGTGATAGGTTCGGTTGATTGTCAAATATATAAAACCAGGTTTTGATGGGTTTATGAAGTCAATCTAATCAATGATATCAAGCAAACTATAAAGTTTAACTTTCAAATTATGTACTAACGCGGAAAGAACGGCTAAGTTGGTTGTCCGCTCGCTCCGTTTTACAAAAATTTTCTTTGTCCGTGTGTTCTTTGCAGAACTCTTCACCAGATTCCTGGGTAGTAACAATTTTTTAGTCGACGCGTACTGAAATGTAATTATGCACCCAGGTTTAAGTGCTAGTAAACTTAAGGTGACCCCGCCAACCATCCTATTTTAGTAATTTTGCATAAAATTTGTTACGGAAGGCTTTTTGGTCAATTCAAATTCGCCGTAAAATTGTTCGCGAATACTGCGCTTGCGGTTGAAATCTAACCATTTTGTGTTCGCTAAAATTCAAGTAAGATTACGCATAATTTTAGAACGAAAATTGTTCGATTTGAATTTAACCAGTTTTACTCGCGAACACCGAGAGCTTAACTATAGGATCGAGTTCTCGTACATAAATTTGATTTTACCAATTTTCGGTTAACGAAAATCAGAATAAAATTAAGCCTTTGAGTCACCTTGAGTTACTCACGCATTATATTTTCACTGCTCTCATGATTTATGCGGCGTTCACGTTATAATGTCTCCAACGTTTGGAAATTATATACACCACACAGTGTCAGGCACACTGTGGACAACAGGGTGTCTTAGACACCCCATGTTTTTAATAAATTTTTTCAGATGTACCTAGTTACGCGTATTACCACTTCTTGACAGTGTCAGACACACCGTGTCTTCTGGCAGTTTTATTGTCAGTCATCGGAATTATTTGAGCAATGGTCATATATGTGCTAGATACAAATTACTTTAGAAAAATTAGAAAAAGAAAAAAATTTAGTAAATTTAGAAAAAAACTACGCAGGACAGATGACTAATAAACCACACTAGGTACAGACGGTGTCCGTTATAGTTAATTCGCGCTAAATTGGTAGCTAAGGCTGTGTACGACAATGTCAAGAAAAAATGTAATAGCTAGGAGTGTGTGGTACACCCTCGGCAATTGATTTACAGCATGGGTGTCACCCTGACCGTCTATATGGTAGGATCGCGATTACAGGGGGCAAAAGTTCCAAACAGCGCGGACATTATAACGTGAACGCCGCATTAAATACCTAGATTTTCAGAAAACCGACACAAATTGAACACTTTGATTTTGGCTATTTGGGGTCACCAAACATTTTCGGTTATATCCCATGTCAGAATTATCCGACCTCAGTTTTGTATAAAATCCCAATAGGGTTATTTAACTCATGAAACGCGTTGGTTTCGTAGCTTTAATCAGTGCATTTGCACGGTATGCATCAAGTAAAGCAAGTGTTGGGATCCTAATAATGCAACTGTTCAAATTATGATTTTTCCTAGAATTTGTGATTTAGAAATGATTTTAAAAGTTTTTGTCTTTTTGGTCGTTGAAGTATTGTCAGTGCATAATTGCTATCGAGGGAATCTTAGGCAGCTGAATTTGGAACCACGAAATGGTCAGCAGCCACTATCACTCCGTTTCCCTTGGCTTTGCGAGTTGCTAGTTTCACTGCTTCATTTTAATACGCGAGCCTTTACTGTAGTTGCACACGAACTAGCTTGTAGAGCTAAATTATAGACCGGAAACACCAAATTTCTGGACACTATACTGATAAGGTCAACGAAAGAACTCTGGTGATGTTTCTTTGACGTTCAGTTGGTTGTGTATATATAAGTTTCCATAAATAGACGAAATAGCCAAAATGGCATGAAATATAATAAATACAAGGTAACAATGCTACGATGTAACATGGAAAATGCATATGTTTATTCAAGTAAAATTGTAATGTAATATAAAACAAACGAGGGAAGTTTGCATTGATACCAGCCGATGAGAATAATAATTTGCCGTGCGGTAATGGTATGCAAATATGTATTAATTATTTTTAACTAACCATAGAACTGAATTTTAATTGAGCAGTCATTAAAGTTTTGGTAATATCGTTCTAGGCTACAGTAATCAAAACCATGACTTGAGTCTGAACAGATCCAGCTGTTGTAAGATTAGCTGAATTTCGAGTGAACTTGTGATAATAAAAAGCAGTTTTATTTAATAAGACCCGAACTACAATTTGGATAGCTCAGCTTTAACGAGTATGTCAGCCGGTGCTTGGATTAGCTGAATTTTGAGAACATATGCTAACTGCAATAAATGAAACAGTTTTATCTAATAAGACCCGAACTACAATTTGGATCTGTCAGCTTTAACGAGTTTGTAATGCCGGTGCTCGTACATGCTTGTGTCTCCCCTAATGTTTTAGTTTGTTGAAATAAACACGCCGCTTCGTTACACCCTTTCATGATAATATTGGTCGTTGTCATGATTTCAGGAGAGTCGCAACCCACATTCACTTTAGTGAAAAAAATTAACTGATGCGGGTTTTAACAAAATGTTTTAAAATTCAAAAGTTTTTTGGTACCCCGTTCCCTCACCAATTTTGGAGAGCTTTGCGACGCCTTGGAAAGATTTCCTTCTGCGCAATAAACTACAAACAGTAGCGAAAAGTGACTTATCAAAGAAAGGTGGCCCTGGTTCTTGTGATTCGAATTGTCAGATAAAATATACTAAATCTGCATCGATACGTAACTCAGTATCTTGTTACCGTATATACAAATGTGCACTTAGCAAAATGTATCCAGTACTAGAATCAAAATTTCGTTCCATGTCACCTTTGAATGTCGTATATACGTTTTATGGTTCAGAAAATAACAGTGTTAGCAGCTCTCTAACCACTGAGAAGTTATTTTTGTACACAACCATAAAACGTACGATCCCGAAAGGTAAAACGGGTGATATGCTTCGAAAAAATACTTTTCATGAGTCTTAACATGTTGTTCGTCAACTGGTACTGATGCCAAAATTTGGTGAAGTTTGTCCAAGAAATAGTTCTAACCATAAAACGTACGAATCAGGCCCTGGTCTACCCTCCCCTGAGTGTGCCGCACAACGCATCTGTTTCGTCGTAGTTTCCCGCCCCAAAGCCTCGACGCTTGCCGATGCCGTGTGGACAATTTTGCTAAAATTTCGTGAAAATTGGCACAAATTCAATTAAAATAGGCAAAAATACCACTGGAGAGGGCAGTTGCCTGCTTTTTCCAGCACCCATGGAGGAACTGCCCTACAATGGCGTCCACTTTCCGAAGATGACTTCCTCCTGCAGATCCTAGCTACCCTCCTCACTCCCGCCATACTTCCCGGCGTACACCACGCTTTTACTGAATGCATTCGACGTTCATAAAACCACCAAATTTTAAATCTCCGTTTCACCAATTTACCTGAAACACTTCCAATGAGAATAGCTGGTTTAATAAAGCCTGTCTGAAGGCTGAAGGCAAGTTGGTTCGATTTCAAATTCCAAAATCCGAAAACCCTACATGTAACATATCAGAAAATGCTATCGTTATAAACATAAAGGCTTTGCAGTAGTTTTCGGCTACGTGTTCTCTCTCTCCGCTGACTACGTTGGATAAGCAACCAATATATTTTTGGCAACTTCTCAGCTATAATTGCTACTGAATTAACTATGTTCTGCAAAAATTGTGTATAGTTTACGGCGTTCGATACAAAGAGTAATCCAATTGTAGTATCTGCTGTTTCAATATTCCCTCAACCGCTAGAACTAAAATCAGAGAACAATAGGACGTAACCAAGAACGTTAGCAGCGTCCAAAGTTCATCGATTGTTAGAGATTCTCCATCAACACTGTCTCACGATGAAAGTTTAAAAGATCTGATGCGACCGTTACTCCAATGTATGAAGCGCAGTGTTCGGCGGCAAATGTGGGTTTCAAACGATCTCATATAGATTTTGTCGAGTGTCTTGCGGAACATGCCGCTCACTTGGTCTTCTCTACGTAACGCGGATACGTAGTAGGTATGACCCGACGAAGTTTTGTCATAATAAACCACAAGCTTTTTGCGAGTTTTTGCTGAAACTTTCGAAAGCGCCATATTAATCGAATAACTGTCGTAGTAAAAGAAATTATTCGCATTTTGGGCAACAAGGCTAATACATTCGATTGCTGTTTCACAGTCACAATTTGTACGATCGTTCATCAGTTTCGATAGGTGTGGCCAGTCCACTCTTAGAGCAATATATGCTCCGTCAGATTCGAAATTGACCAGCTTCAAAAAATGAAATCGCCAGTCGATATCAACCAAGGATTTAATCGGAAGTTCTTGTTTTCGAAACCGAAATTCTAAAATGTAACTGCTGTAGAAAAAAATGACGATCTGAAAGTAAACAGCCAGCATTATTTGAAATTTTGGAATCCAACGCCGCGTCAATGTAACCAGTGACACGATTGCGGCACATTCAGCGGTCGAAATGCCCCACAGTTTTAGCGAAAACACTGTCCACCAGTTGAAAACTGTAAGACTTTTTATTGAATTTTCGTTGATAATAAAGCTGCTGTGTGCCACATCTATCGGATAGGTGAGTGCAAAATCCTGATTACGGTATGTTGATGCAATCTAAAACGGTAGAAAGGTATATATAATTTTAGATTTGCAGCAGACTAAACATGAATATTTGAGGCTTATGGGAAAACTAGATGCTGCGCTGAGACAGTTGGGATACCTGCATGACCTAGTGTTATGCGGTTGCTATACGGCGTCATGTAAATGTAGACTGGCATGAATTAAGTTTAATGGTTATATTATATGTTGCTAATAATATAACCACTGTAAATTTTTCAAACTTTCTATTTCAGCTTCTTGAAATCAATAAATAGCCAAGAATAATGCAGTGGTTCAGTCGAAAAAGTCATGGAACATCGGGTTTGCCGAATTCTTAAGAACACCCTTGGCGGTTTAACATATTGCCTGGAATTGCCGTGCTGTACCTTCAAAATCGGAAAACTGGCTTCGCTAGAGATTTGTTAATGTTGTCTTATCAAAATAGATACCCTCAGTGTTACTTTTAAAATAGACTGAAACGGAATAATGGGGAATTTATATTAACTTAAGTGAAGGCTGATTTAGCTTTGTCCTATACTCGGGCGCCGCTATCGCATTGTGGTAGTACAGTGAAAGCCACCTATGAAGACATAAATAGCAGCGTAGGGACACTGTCATTTGTTGCACACGAGTGAGCTCAGACTCAGATATCTGTCCTGTATAGTCCGGGCTCACCGTGTATGACGTAACACTGCATTATATATAATGTTCAGCTTGAACTTCTGCCAAATTTTGAATTTTCACGTTGGACAGCTGCCAAAATTTGAAATTCCCGTACTAGACAGACGCCAAATTATTTAGTTTGCTAAAATTTAAATTTACTGCGCTGGAGAACTGCCAAAATTCAAATTTACACCGTTGGATATCTTGCAACATTTGAAATTCCCGCGCTGGACAGCTGCCAAAATTCGAATTTACCACGTTGGACAGCTGTGAAAATTTAAATTTTTCCAGTTGGACAGCCGCCAAATTTTGGATTTCGCAAAAATTTTAATTTCCCGATCTGGATATCAACTGAAATATAAATTAAACGCGTTGGACTGCTCCTGAAATTTGAACTTGCCGCGCTGGAGAACTTCCAAAATTAAAATTTACCGCGTTGGACAGCTACCAAAATTTGAATTTATCGCTTTGGACTTCTGCCAAAATTTGAATTGTCATTAATATATTAATAAATATATTACATAATATAAAAATTACAATATATGTCGCATAACTATTTATAACAGGCAGGCGAGACGACTAAATTTGTCCCACATGGTTCCGCTTCACCATGTGGGCATTATATACAGCTCTCTGTAACCTCAGTACAAAACTGATAGCTAGACTTGACTGTGCAAATGTTCCATACCGTCACGCTTCACTGTGGGACAAACTAGAAACAAAGCGCACTCAAGTTACCTAAAATGCCCCATAAGACATATGCTACCTAGTCGCCCATACGCTTCAAAAATTTGACCTATACTGGTGACGCCATTAATGCATAATATTGATTTTATTAAAAAATTTTGTTCAAATTAACTGTAAACTCTGTAAACTGCAATGAGTAAAAAATATAAAAATGCGTTAAATGTAGCAAGTAGCGAAGCCAATTCGTGGTCTGGGCACGCTAAGCAATTGGTTCATTTTGTTTTGTTTTCTTGGGCGTTTATCACAGACCTTGATTTAACTTTGATGCGTAAGATCTAAATATGTCCATAAATATTTGTGCGTTTTATATACTGTAGCTGAATATTTTAGCGTATAAAACAATAGTTCTGTCAAATTTCTTTTTTGAACCGAATCAAAGCAAAAGGTTTTATAGCTGTTGTAATTATTTTTTATCGTTTCTAAAGTTTTTATAACTAACACCGCGTGCTGAAGTTTTGCCGCGTTCGTAACAGGGGTTTGGTGTTCGTACTGAGGCACGTAATAATACGCAAGACTAGTTGTACTGGTATATGTTGGTCAAAATGAACCCAATCTTTTAAAAGCAAATTTTACGTGAAAAGGGAACAGGACTATCAATTTATGATGACCTGTCTATTAGCGCTTTTGGTTTTAAAAATGTTTTAAAAAAACTACAGAATTCTATGTTTTATTAAAATATGTGAGCCAAAAAATGGTATATAGATTTCCAGGTATATTTTTAGTATAACATCCACACTAATTACTATTTTGGCTTATTACTTGTTACTAATACGATTCGAAATTCTATCCTCATCTTAAACGCGTACGCGGCTTCATTTATGTGGTAGGTAATTTGTTTTCGCTTAACGTTTGTGTTTATCGCACAATTAATCTCTTATTGCTGCTACTCAAAGAAGCATATTGCATGGCATGGGCCAACTTGTTTACCGTAATGAAATAAAACGAGGAATCAAAATTATGAGACGAGCAGATGTGGAAACTTTATTTTGCCGAGCCGCCAACAATTGCACCATCAAGACCTATGGTCAACGATTCTTCCAGCACAACCTGGATATAAAACAGGTCTCTCGATGGATTTCGTCGACACCGGCGTCAGCTACCCGATGATCTTGTCCCACTTCTTCATAAATATGCCCGACATACGACGATCCCAACTTCACGACGGCATCACACGCCTATCCGTTCAAGCGGTCACGTCGAACGTCCAATCGCTCAATCTCACGGTCTCCACCCCTGGTCAATCATCGTTTTTCGAGCAGCTGCTGAGCAAGTACCTTCCGATCACAAACCCAACATCAATGGTCGCCCAATTCCGGCGCAACGCCATGCACCACATTAAAACAGTGTTGAAACAATATTGAAGAGCACTGGTGTCATCAGGAGCTGCTGTTGGAACGTCACGACGAATATTGCATCATGACAAACGTGGTAATGCGTGAGTAAACTTAAGATGACCTTGCTAATCATCCTATTTTGTCATTACCGATATCGAATCTCAAACCCTTGTTACGGAAAATAGGTTTAATTTCATTCGGTTTTTCGCTAACCGAAAATTGGATAAATCAAATTCAATTTCCAGAAATTAGACCTTGTGTTCGAACAAAATTTCGGTGATTTCAGCTTGCGGAAATTCTGTTCCCTAATACATTATCATGTAAATTTGGATTATTCAGTTTTCGCGAACAAATTTAATGCAAAAGTGACGTCAAAATCAAATCGACAAATTTTCGTTCTCAAAAATTTGGATATTTTTACTTCAATTTTAGCGAACACAAAATGGTTATATTTCAATCGCCAGCGAACAGTTTTACGCGGAATTTGAATTGACTGAAAAGCGTTTCGTAACAAATTTTATGCAAAAATACAAAATAGGATGGTAGGCGGGGTCACCTTAAGTTTACCTGCGCATGAAGTGTCAGTTCGGGATATCAGAGCTCGAGTTCCTTGGTCATTCCGTCGACTCAGAAGGTATCCATCCGCTCCATTCAAATTTACGGTCAGTCTACGGTTTTCTCCGATCCACAAGAAGCGGCAATAATTAATGGGAATGATCAAATTCTTCCATGGCTTCATTCCAAGGTTCGCGAAGGTTCCGATGCCAGTGACGACGCTGCTTGTCCATTCGGAAGCGACAAAAACCTTGCAGTGAACCAACATAATATTTGTGGTTTTCGAAGCTTCCAAAGATGTTTTGTCTCATGCCACGTTGCTGGTACATCCGCTACCGGAAGCTGCCGTCAACATCGTGTGGTCGCATCAAACGTTGCTATTGGAGCCGTGCTTCAACAATATAACTGTGGTGAATGGGGACTACTGTAGATCTTCTCAAGGAAGCTGCCGCCCGCTGAAACCCGGTACAGCACGTTTAGACGATTGGTACTTGCCGTCTATTCTGCGATTCAACATTTCCTACATTTCTTCGAAGGACTACATTTCTTTGTTCTTGCCGATCACAAGCCGCTTAGTTTTGCCCTACAATGCCGGTCTTGGGGGCAATCGCCCAGAGAAACCCAACATCTCTCATTCATCCCTGAATTCACCAATGGCATCGAGCACGCCAGCGGGAGCCGAGAACAAAGCAGCTGATGCTTTTTCAGGAATCAAGGCGTCAACAACGACCATTGACAAACCCAACACTGGCCGAGGTTCAAGCAAGCAGCGATTTGTGATCTTAAGTCTCCTTCCTTTAATTGAACTGGGTCTCCGTTCCAATGGCAAATCGTCAGATTCCTCTGCGACATTCCAACCGGTGTCCCACGACCGTTCCTTCTCGACCAGTTCTGTCGAGCGGCGTTCGATTCACTTCATTCTCAATTCCATCCCGGAGTTCGATCAACTCAACGATTAGTCGTGGACTTGTTTCACCTGACCAATTTTAGATCTCCGATCGTCGATTCGAATACATCCATGTCGCCATCGTTGGCCCTTTGCCTTCGTCCAATGGACTGAAAAATGGTTACACTTGTGTATTAAGCTTGTAATAAGTCATGTAATAAGCCCTGTCACGAAGTTCTTCTCACAGGTTTTTTGGTATTCCCCGAACAAAAACAAAGTAATACTTTGTGAAGCGCTGTTTTAACCAAGTTCTTCTTGCAGACTTTGCGTTACTTCTTGAACTAATGCATCATTTACGATAAGATGCGTGCGCATGGTCCTAATTATGTCACGCATTCAAATGGGCTAGCTACTGTGTCACGCACACAGTCCAGCTTGACTATTAAAATTTTGAGTAACATAGCTAGGCTATGGCTTTGTCAGCGACTGTCGAACCGGACTGTGCTTTTGTCCGAAGCGTTCAGCTGAACCTTTAAACTTAAACCAGAGACTATTTAGTTTGCGAAGATTACGTTTTACTATGCGAATAATGCGTATCTGAATAATGCGCCAAAGGCGGCATACTGCTGAAAACGTCATTGTATATATTAAAAACAAATATATAGCTTAGAATCAGCGCGAAAATGCTATAGAACAAAATGTTATTACTCTATAAGCACAACGCTAAATAAAATTTCTCAATTGACAATTCAGCCGGACGCTCCGTTTGCCACACACAGCCTAGCTAAACTAACTGTTTGTTACATTAAAACTAGCTAAGTTATCAAAATGTACCACAGTAGTGCAGCTAAACTATAGTTCACCCGAACTATATGAGTTGGACGTGTGACGTAATGTGGCCCTGGCGCACGCATCTTATCGTAAATGATGCGTAAAACCAAGCAATACTTTGGGAAGCGTTGCTTTCAAGAAGTTATTTTGGCAGATGTTGTGTTACTGTTTGCACTAAAACAAAGTAGTACTTGGTGAAGCGCTGATTTAACCAAGTTCCTCTCGCAGATTTTGTGTTACTTCTCGAACTAAAACAAGCAATACTTTGTGAAGTGATGTTTTCACGGAGTTTTTCTCGCAGATTTTTTGTTACTCCTCGAACTAAAAACAAAGTAATACTTTGTAAAGCGCTGTTTTAACCAAGTTCTTCTCGCATACTTTGTGTTACTCCTTGAACTAAAACAAAGCTATACTATGTGAAGCGTTGTTTTCACGAAGTTCTTCTGGCATATTTTGTGTTACTCTTCGACCTAAAACAGTTTAATACTTTGTGAAGCGCTGTTTTAACCAAGTTCTTCTCGCACACTTTGTTGTTACTCCTTGAACGAAAACAAATCAATACAATGTGAAGCGCTGTTTTCATGAAGTTCTTTTCGCAGACTTTGTATTACTCCTCAAAGTAAAGCAAAGCAATACTTTGTGAAGCGTTGTTTTCTCGAAGTTCTTCTCGCAGACTTCGCGTTACTCTTCAAACTAAAGCAAAGCAATACTTTGTGATGCGCTGTTTTCTCGAAGTTCTTCTGGCAGACTTTGTATTGCTCTTCAACCTAAGCCAAAACAATGATTTGTAAAGCGTTTTTTTCATGAAGTTCTTCTCACAGACTTAACTAAAACAAAGCTATACTTTGTGAAGCGCTCCTTTCTCGGAGTTATTTTCGCAGACTTTGTGTTAATCTTCAAACTAAAGCAATGCAATACTTTGTGAAGCGTTGTTTTCATGAAGTTCTTCTCGCATACTTTGTGTTTACTCCTTAAACTAAAACAAAGCAATACTTTGTGAAGCGTTGTTTTCTCGAAGTTCTCGCAAACTTTATGTTACTCCTCAAACTAAAGCAAAGCAATACTTTGTGAATCGTTGTTTTCGCGAAGTTATTCTCGCGGATTTTGCGTTACTCTTCAAACTAAAGCAAAGCAATACTTTGTGAAGCGGTGTTTTCTCGAAGTTCCTCTCGCAGATTTTGCGTTACTCTTCAAACTGAAGCAAAGCAATACTTTGTGAAGCGTTGTTTTCTCGAAGTTCTTATCCCAGACTTCGTGTTACTCTTCAAACTAAAGCAAAGCAATACTTTGTGAAGCGTTGTTTTCACGAAGTTCTCGCAGACTTTGTGCTTACTCCTCAAACTAAAGCAAAACAATACTTTGTGAAGCGCTGTTTTCTCGAACTTCTTCTCGCAGATTTTGTGTTTCTCCTCGAACTAAAACAAGACAATACTTTGTGAAGTAATGTTTTCACGAAGTTCTTCTCGCGGATTTTGTGTTACCCCTCGAACTAAAACAAAGTAATACTTTGTGAAGCGCTGCTTTAACCAAATTCTTCTCGCAGACTTTGTGTTGCTCTTCAAACTAAAACAAATGAATACTTTGTGAAGCGTTGTTTTCACGAAGCTCTTCTCGCAGATTTTGCGTTACTCTTCAAACTAAAGCAAAGCAATACTTTGTAAAGCGTTGTTTTCTCGAAGTTCCTCTCACAGATTTTGCGTTACTCTTCGAACTAAAGCAAAGCAATACTTTGTGAAGCGTTGTTTTCACGAAGGTCTTCTCGCAGACTGTGTGTTACTCATTGAACGAAAACAAATCAATTACAATGTGAAGCGCTGTTTTCACGAAGTTCTTTTCGCAGACTTTGTATTACTCCTCAAAGTAAAGCAAAGCAATACTTTGTGAAGCGTTGTTTTCTCGAAGTTCTTCTCGCAGACTTTGTATTAATCTTCAACCTAAAGCAAAACAATGCTTTGTAAAGCGTTGTTTTCATGAAGTTCTTCTCGCAGACTTAACTAAAACGAAGCAATACTTTGCGAAGCGCTTCTTTCTCGAAGTTCTTCTCGCAGACTTTGTGTTAATCTTCAAACTAAAGCAACGCAATACTTTGTGAAGCGCTGTTTTCTCGAAGTCCTTAAGGTCAGTTGGGAACAAAAATTTAAAAAATTTATGTATTCTTATCCAAATAACCCATTTGTCAAGAGATATTAAATTTTCCACAATTTGTTCAAAGCTTACCATATTTCCGGGGTGTGCCGCACTCTTTTCCGGTGTGGGAGACCCCAAATCTACCATCATTTCACATTCCGTTAATACTACCACTCCGAATATCTAATTTTCTCAAACTCACTTAAAACCCTAGGTTTTACCGTTATTCATTCCTTACAATTTCTCAAGTTTGTAAATTTACTCATGAGGGGTTTGCTAACCTCTTCCCTCCTCTCAAAACCTCTTTCATTTACACCAAATGCTTTTTACAACTACCCCTATTTTAACTAAAAATTTACAAAATTTAAATTGATTAAATAAAATTTTAATAAATAATTTGGAATTATTAATAAATAAATTTCGTTCAATATGTGTCAGCAGGGTAGCTAACTAAGATGGCTGACGTGATTGAGCATGTATGTGACGACATTCAGAGAGTTGCGTGACGAGTTTAATTCTAGTTCTGTTATTGTACTGTGTGGTGTTGCCTAACATATATTTTGAATTTTTCTTTTCTATTCTCTTTTGT